>CM074721.1:31902817-32042817 GCA_037306005.1 Rhinophrynus dorsalis | reverse complement strand
AAATCGCACTAAATCCCTTTCCAATTATGCCTCAAGTCGGTAAAAAAGTAACATTACATTTTTTTTACATTTCTTTAAAAAACAAACAAAAAAAAAAACAGACCTCAATAATATAATCCTTCCCGTCCTTGCTGTGCACGGCCTTCACGGCACAAATATCCAGACCACCAAACATTTCTGCGCAGGAATCCGCCCACAGCCGGTACCTGGGAAATCAGAGATGAAGAGGGGGAGCTTACCAACAGCACCGTAGGGTAGAAATAAAAATTGCCAAGACTCCTATTGATTTAAATGGGATTTTAACCCTTTGAGTGCCAGTGAGTTAACCGATGGAATGTATTGGATACCTCTCCGGCACTCAGAGGCATAATCCCCGTTCAGTGCTTTGCAATGGAGTAGAGACCTCTCTAGCTTAACCCTTTGCGTGGCAGTGGGGTATGCAGTATGTTGCATTGCATACCCCTCTGGCACTCAAAGGGTTAAAACCCGCAACTACATTTTGGTTTTGTCCCCTGTGGTGCAGTTGGTTTGCCCCAGAATTGCTCCATTTTACTTAGTATATCAGCCTCATTGGCCTTACCTATAAAGGCCAAGTGGAACAATTCTGTGGCAAAACCAAGTGCTCATAAGGGTCAAATAAACAACCCTGTTGTTTTAACTGGGCCTTTAAAGGGATAGTAATGTTTCACAAAACAGCCGCTCCAATTAAAGGGTAATCCAGACGTGGACCCCTTGCTCTCAGTGCCTAGGGAATCCAGCTGCACCTCCCTGACAAGGCCCAACAAGGCCGAAACATACGTTGGGGGTGAGATGGTGTTCCCGTGCAGAGGGGATTTGCCTGTCATTTTGGAACTGGACTGCCCTTTTGGGCAGGATTAGTCTAATATGTACGTGGAAATGTATCCTCTGTAATGGCGTTAGAGAGCTAAAACGTGATGCATCTGAGCTGTGACTAGCCATAGAACAGGACATAGTGCTGTTTGTCCTCAGAAGCCTCTCACATTCTGTATGCTTGTTGTTCAAGAGTAATTGAATGATAAAGTATCCCCCCTCCCACCCCTTTTACCTAGTGTAAGCCACCTCCCCTGGAATCTGGTCACTTGACTGGACAGCTCACAGCAAGGGACAATCTTCTTACTGTGATCATAAGGAAAACCTGGCCCCCTTGACAGGTTTTTCAGGTTTTTCCTTATGATCACTGAAGATTGTCCCTCTCTGTGATCCATCTGGACAGTCTTGCTGCTCTGAGGTGAGCAGTGTTACATCAGCAAAAAGGGCAGGTTGTTGTACTACAACTCTGACAGAATTGACATAACACTCTCCGTGGCCCAAATACTATGAAGAATAATCGGAGCTGTTTTTATTGTGAAACATTAATATCCCTTTAAACACATTGCAAAGCAAAACCAGATTCACCACAGGGGACTCACAGATTCCAACTAATTTAACCTTGTGAGTACCAGAGGGGTGTGCAGTATATTGCATACTCATCTGGCCCTCAAAGGGTTACATGGGGGTTTTAGCTGCTTGAATGCGAAAGCAGTCTGGCACATCTCTGCAATTCAGTGGGTTAAAGAAAGATATTCGTGATCCATACTTCCCATGTCCCTCTTTAGGAGATATTAGGGGTCCATACCTCCCAAGTGTTCCTCTTTAGGAGATATTAGGGGGTCCATACCTCCCAAGTGTCCCTCTTTAGGAGGGATAATTCTTCTTTGAGACCCAAATCTCTCTGTATCTCTTTCCTACCCTGGTGTCCCTCTGTTTAGGAGATCAGACTGTGTGATGTGTATATAAGTGTATCACCCTGGTGTCCCTCTGTTTAGGAGATCAGACTGTGCGGTGTGTATATAAGTGTATCACCCTGGTGTTCCTGTGTTTAGGAGATCAGACTGTGTGGTGTGTATATAAGTGTATCACCCTTGTGTCCCTGTGTTTAGGAGATCAGACTGTGTGGTCTGTATATAAGTGTATCACCCTGGTGTCCCTGTGTTTAGTAGATCAGACTGTGTGGTATATATATAAGTGTATCACCCTGGTGTCCCTGTGTTTAGGAGATCAGACTGCGTGGTGTGTATATAAGTGTATCACCCTGGTGTCCCTGTGTTTAGGAGATCAGACTGTGTGGTCTGTATATAAGTGTATCACCCTGGTGTCCCTGTGTTTAGGAGATCAGACTGTGTGGTGTGTATAGAAGTGTATCACCCTGGTGTCTCTGTGTTTAGGAGATCAGACTGTGTGATGTGTATATAAGTGTATCACCCTGGTGTCCCTCTGTTTAGGAGATCAGACTGTGCGGTGTGTATATAAGTGTATCACCCTGGTGTCCCTGTGTTTAGGAGATCAGACTGTGTGATGTGTATAGTAGTGTATCACCCTGGTGTCCCTGTGTTTAGGAGATCAGACTGTGTGGTGTGTATAGAAGTGTATCACCCTGGTGTCCCTCTGTTTAGGAGATCAGACTGTGTGGTGTGTATATAAGTGTATCACCCTGGTGTCCCTGTGTTTAGGAGATCAGACTGTGAGGTGTGTATATAAGTGTATCACCCTGGTGTCCCCGTGTTTAGGAGATCAGACTGTGTGGTGTATATATAAGTGTATCACCCTGGTGTCCCTGTGTTTAGAAGATCAGACTGTGTGGTGTGTATATAAGTGTATCACCCTGGTGTCCCTGTGTTTAGGAGATCAGACTGTGTGGTGTGTATATAAGTGTATCACCCTGGTGTCCCTGTGTTTAGGAGATCAGACTGTGTGGTGTGTATAGAAGTGTATCACCCTGGAGTCCCTGTGTTTAGGAGATCAGACTGCGTGGTGTGTATATACGTGTATCACCCTCGTGTCCCTGTGTTTAGGAGATCAGACTGTGTGGTGTGTATATAAGTGTATCACCCTGGTGTCCCTGTGTTTAGGAGATCAGACTGTGTGGTGTGTATATAAGTGTATCACCCTGGTGTCCCTGTGTTTAGGAGATCAGACTGTGTGGTGTGTATATAAGTGTATCACATTGGTGTCCCTGTGTTTAGGAGATCAGACTGTGTGGTATGTATGTAAGTGTATCACATTGCTCCACAGCCATAAAACTCACATTAATGTTTATATAAACTTCGGTATCTGTGTTTATAAATACTTTGGTCTTGTTCTAACTCATTTATTCAGTTACAAAGAGTGGTGTCAATAGGTCGCAATATAACCTAAAAATTCTTGATGATGCCACACCCCCAGCAACATCATCTATAACACAAGTGCCCCTCTTTGGCCATTTGAAACGTTGGGAGGTATGAATGATTAGTTACGTCACTGACAGTGTTGTAAGTTTTCCACAGCATTGCTGAACATCTACCTATTGAAAAGAGCCCTTAGTTTTCCAATGATAGTTGCCCTTTAATGTGAGGAGGTTCTGCTTTCCTGTAGAACGTACCTGTCAGTCATAGCGATCTGTTCCAGCATGGCTGAGCCCGTGTTTGCCTTCCAGTTCCCAGAAATGGAGGTTCTCCTTCAAGAAACAGGATAAATAAACATTTAGAACAGCATTTTTTGTGCAGGTATGTTACAAGCTAAGGGTATTTTTCGTGCCAGACAACTGTGAGGTAATACTAGGAATGGGAGTGTGATCATGGGTGAGATTAAGAGAACCAAATTTACCTTGCCTAGGAGCACCTGAGATCTAAATTCACCCCTTGCAATAAACTAGCAAAGCTTTAAGAATTTGTGGTAAGCTCTTTTGCTACCCAATATTCATCAATTTTCCTTTGAAACACCAGGTGGCACTGTTGCTAACGATTTCATTAAAAAATAAAATAAGGGCAGAAATGTTGACCTGTCCATTAACCCTTCGAGTGCCTGAGGGGTAGCCAATGCATTGTCTGCAATGCGCTGGATACCCCTCTGCCACTCAAAGGGTTAATACACTTTTTGGTATTTAAAAAGAAAAAAAACAACAAGTTTTCATCCTTATATAATGCATTTGGGCATGGGAAGTCACACTTCCCAAGTGTCCCTTTTAGGAGATATTAGGCGTCCATACCTCCCAAGTGTCCCTCTTTAGGAGATATTAGGGATCCATTCCCCCCAAGTGTCCCCCTTTTGGAGATATTAGGGGTCCATACCTCCCAAGTGTCCCCCTTTTGGAGATATTAGGGGTCCATACCTCCCAAGTGACCCTGTTTAGGAGATATTAGGGATACATAGTGCCCAAGTGTCCCTATTTAGGAGATATTAGGGATCCATACCTCCCACGTGTCCCTCTTTAAGAGATATTAGGAGTCCATACCTCCCAAGTGTCCCTCTTTAGGAGATATTAGGGGTACATACCTCCCAAGTGTCCCTCTTTAGGAGATATTAGGAGTCCATACCTCCCAAGTGACCCTGTTTAGGAGATATTAGGGATCCATACCTCCCAAGTGTCCCTCTTTAGGAGATATTAGGAGTCCATAACTCCCAAGTGTCCCTCTTTAGGAGATATTAGGGGTACATACCTCCCAAGTGTCCCTCTTTACGCGATAGTAGGGATCCTACCTCCCAAGTGTCCTTCTTTACGCGATATTAGGGGTGCATAACTCCCAAGTACTTCTTTAAGGTATACTCTTTGAAGAGCCCGTTACATAGGCCACAGTGCCACTGCCACCTGGTCGCGGGGCAGTCATGCACATTAGAGACTGCCCGCGCCCCGGCTGATACAGAGCTGGCAGTCTCGACTGCAACACGCGCAACAGTCTCTACTGTGCATGACTTTGTTGTTGCACACATTTTAGCTAATTATTATATAGGATTATGGGACCATACCTCCCATTTGTCCCTCTTTAGGAGAAATTAGGGGTCCGTACCTCCAAGTGTCCCTCTTTAGGAGATATTAGGGGCCCATAGCTCCCAACTGTCCCTCTTTAGGAGGAACAGTCCCCTTTTGAGACCCAAATCCCTCTGTCCCTCTTTTCCATCGTGATGTTCCTCTTTTTAGGAGATCAGATTGTGTGGTGTGTATAGAAGGGTATCACCCTGGTGTCCCTGTGTTTAGGAGATCAGACTGTGTGGTGTGTATAGAAGTGTATCACCCTGGTGTCCCTGTGTTTAGGAGATCAGACTGTGTGGTGTGTATGTAAATGTATCACATTGCTCCACAGCAATAAAATTCACATTAATTATTGTATAAACTTCAGTATGTGTGTGTATAAATTAGTCTGTGTAAATAAAATACTTTGGTTTTGTGCTATATCGTTTATTCACACACACACACAAAAACTGCGCTGTGGTAGCAACCAAGATCCTACTCATCACAAGTGCCAGGCTGCTTCTCTCTCTCTCTCTCTCTCTCTGCCGTAATAACCTTCTTTTACTAAACAGAAAAAATATTTACTGCTTCTATAAAGGGGTGGTTTGAAACGCCTAAGAAAAACAACACAACCTCCCTTTATTTTTAATAAGGGGTTAAGAATTTAAATGTCCTCATGTCCTACTGTGTTATTCTCGCAATCAGTAGAGAAATTCCAGCCCGGAGGACAAGGGGTTAACAATGGGTATAATAATTCAAGCAGCTGCACACCGAAAGTGAGAAGTGCATTTGTACAATCTGTCGTCATTTCCTAATTTATTCCCTGCTAGTTAGGAGAGTTAATTCATGTATATAGTCACGTCTACTGTTGTGCAGAGGCTAGGGCGAGGGTTTAACCCTATATGCGCCGGGGGGTGGGGGGGTGGTACGCAATGCACTGCAAATGTTGCAGGCAGTCACTGGGAAGTCACATGACTGTGAGTCTAGTCTACAGCTGTTGCGGAACCTTGTGTGAAATTCTGTCCTACTTTAGGAATACAAGGAGAGATTTGAAGATACACAGTAGTGAGTGATAGCTCTGTTTTCTATGACGTTCCGCATCAGCAGCGGTGTGTCAGCCCCACCGGCAGACAAGTGATTTCTTCTAGACATGTCATATATATATATACTAGTTGAACAGCCCGTTACACGGGCCATAGTACCACTGCCACCCGGTCGCGGGGCAGTCACGCTCAGTAGAGACTGCCCGCGCCATGGCTGATACAGAGCTGGATGCTCCTTCGGAGCGCCCAGCTCTGTATCAGCCGCGGCATGGGCAGTCTCTACTGCGCACGACTGCAGCATGCTCAGCAGTGTCTACTGTGCATGTCACAGCGTTACACGCGTTTTAACGAATTATTATATAGGATATATATATATATATACACACACACACACACACACACATACTGGTAGTGTGAGAGCTATCTACTTCAACACCTGCCAATATATCTGCTGGCAGTGTGATAAGGGTCAGAGAAAGGGCATTATTGGCCTGAAGATGAAACTAGTAATTGATTATGTTACTGGAAGGGTGTACAATGTAGAAAGTTAAAGAATGTGAAATACAGCACTCGTAGACCTTGTTTAAACATAATTTTTTATTTAAAGTTTCAGTTTATAAAAGGCAAGATACATCTAAACAGGCTCTGTGCCCTCTGTGAGGATTTTATGGAACGTTCTCATCCCAAGTCCTTGGAGAAACACTGCAGAGGTGAGGATGAGTGTGTCAAAACGATGTGTTTAGTGACATATTTGGTGGGGCTTAATTGGGTGAGTATGGTTGGGTGTTTGAAAAGAAGACTTTGCCCTGAAATGTAAGGTAAAGTGATCATAATGAGGTGGGAATGGGCTGAACAGACTGGAAAGTTAGTGGGATTATAGTTGGAGAATCTGTGTGCCTGAAGACCCGCTAAACTGTCTTTGGGGCAGATCTGAAGAGTTCCCACAGATGGCCATAGACCGTTTGTACAGAAATGCACTCAAAGATGGCAGCAGGGCCTGATCACCTATCAGGCAGAGAAGGCAGTTGCCTAGACAGCCAAGTTTTGAGGTCCAGTGCCTTAGCTGGCCACACCCACATTCTGAATACTGGGTGTGCCCAGGGTAATTCCATGCCCCTACACCAGTTTAAATACCATTCATGGGCTATTATTCAGCTTTAGACTACTGGTATTTCCTATCCCAGATAAAGTGAATGGAACTAGAGGTGGGGTTATGTGAGGAGTTGGGGTGTGGCCACGGGAGGAGCTAAAGAAGCCTGAGATGCAAATCTAGCCCTGCAGGGCAGGTTGTTCGTTTCCGGGTAGTGGAAAATGTTTTCCTCCTCCATAGTAACCCTGGCACCATCCCTGCTTGGCTCAGAACTGGCCTGTTCAGGTACTGGGTGAGTGAGTTGCTGATCTTGTTTTGTAGAGAGTAGGGCCCTACTATCGCTCATTCACTGCTGAGGGGACTGGGCCTATTATTTTTACTTGGGTCTGAAGCTGCAGCTTAAACCTGAAGGTGCCCTGAGTTTGAGGGCTTCCTACTTCTAAATCAGTGTAGGTATACACTAGTAATATGAGAGTTGTCTTTTGTCTTCTTCTAGACCTGTCAAGATGTACAATAGCAGGGTGGGGGCTATCTTCTTCTCTGGTAGTGTGAGGGTTGTCTTATTCTAGACCTGTCCAGATATACACTGGTAGTGTGAGGGTTGTCTTCTTCTAGACCTGTCCAGATATACACCGGTAGTGTGAGGGTTGTCTTCTTCTAGACCTGTCCAGATATACACCGGTAGTGTGAGGGTTGTCTTCTTCTAGACCTGTCCAGATATACACCGGTAGTGTGAGGGTTGTCTTCTTCTAGACCTGTCCAGATATACACCGGTAGTGTGAGGGTTGTCTTCTTCTAGACCTGTCCAGATATATACCGGTAGTGTGAGGGTTGTCTTCTTCTACACCTGTCCAGATATACACTGGTAGTGTGAGGGTTGTCTTCTTCTAGACCTGTCCAGATATACACCGGTAGTGTGAGGGTTGTATTCTTCTAGACCTGTCCAGATATACACCAGTAGTGTGAGGGTTGTTTTCATCTAGATATGTCCAGATATCTTTTTTTAGATCTAAGAAGATGTACATTGTGCAGTCTGATGGCTTCCTCATTCTAAAACAGGTAATAAGCAACCTTTTTGGAGCTGTTGGAGACTACAAATAACATCAGCCCGCTGATGGGAGCTGTAGTCTCCAGGAGATAGAAAGTCAAAGGTTGTGTACTCCTGCACTACACCTACTAAGACACACAAACAGTGACGGTCTATCTTCCTCTAGAACAAAGAGATTCAGCCAAACTCTGGATACTTAAAGTGGAGCTGTCACCTTAACACAAGCTTAGTTTATTTTTCAGAGAATTAAAATCTGCCATATGATGTACTGACCAATCTTCTGTAATATAAATACCTTTGAGAACAATGTGGCACTTCATGCTAATTTCGTGCACAGTATGCTAATTATCTCTGTTCCGGGATAAAGTTACCGCTCCCTGTGCTATTAGAAATCTCCCCCAGTGTGTGCGCTCTGCCTAGATCCATTCATGTTGCAGTGGGTGCGGTATTATTGGCCCAACAATAAACGAATTAGCATAAAATGCCATGCAGTGAGACCAAGAAAATACGGTTAATTTCGCAAAAACAATTTTTATTACAGACAAATGGCCAGCACAAACTATAGACAGTTTTAATTGTTTTTCAGATTAACTTACCATATTAGTGTGATCGGTTCACTTTAACAGCTAATATCTAGATCAGTAAGCTGAATTTCCCACAAGTCAAATATCTGCAGGCCTCCCCCCGGTGTTGACTAATAATGTGTTCGGCTAAATTTATCATGCATGGCCTGGTCCCCAGGCAATTAAAGGGTCAAGTAGGCTGATAGTTAAGGGGCTCCCTGCTTGCAGATGACATTCCCGGCATAGCTGTGTCTTATTATTTCCAACATGAGCATCTCCCGTATTTCACTGCGGGCAAATTGGCTTGAGACTCTGAGACCGTCACAGGCATTGCTGCCGCTAGCAGACAGCGTTGTATTGTTTTATGGCTTCTTTGGAGCCAAATGGAACACAGAGAGACCCCGGGGCGTGTGCGGGGGAACTTCCTGAGCTGCACTGAGGATCTGCGGAGAATTGTGTTTTCCCCTGGCCAGGCTTCATCACTAGGCAAACCCTGAATTAACCACTTCAGTGTCAGAGAAGTATCCAACTTCGATACTTCTCTGGCCTTCACAGAGTTAATGCAGAACTGTCATTTTGTAACAGATAAGTGATTTTGAAGGAGCTTTCCAAAGAAAACTATATTTATGTTAGGCATTTTTTTATTTAAACCAAAAATTAGCTTATAAAATATTTAGACTTATTTATTTGTCAGTTAGTTCAAGTCCTCCAGACGTGCATGGAGATTCAAACATTTCACATAGCTCTGCATTACCAACTGTCACTTCCTACCAGGAAGTACCAGCTTAGCTGAATTAAAGTGATAGTAATACATTGTTAAAATTAACTTTATTTCTGTAGATATTGCAAAAATAAATGAATTACACCCAGTCCTATCTCTCAAACCTCTATGGTAGAGAGATATAAGCTTACAAAGTTCCCCCTTCCCTCCCCTTGCACTGATGTCAGCTTTCTGTCTTAGAGAAGGAGGTCCCAGTCCACAGACCGTCCTGTGGCTCTTCAGCAGAGGCGTAATCGCGCTAGTTAGAAATAAATATTTCATTTGAACGGTCTGCAACGTGTGCCTGGTTTGCAAGCACACGTTGTAGACAGTTCAAATGAAGTATTTCTTTCTAACACTGGTGATTTTATAACACATGAATGCATTCTTGAAATTCACAATAGGCAGATGAGGCAACAGCCCAGAGCTGTGCTGGACAAACCCACATTCTGAATTGTGGGTGTGGCCAGAGTAATTCCAGTATCCCTACACCAATTCTATACCCCTTTACAAGCTGGGTTGGGCATGCATTGGGCATTGCTATGCATATCACAGTGTCCAGGTCACTAGTGTGAACGGACTGACACCCAGATCTCTTCTGAATTTAATGCTGAATTAACCCCTTAAAGCCCAATGATGTGCCAGGACAGTCACGGCTGTCCGGGAGTTAAAGACAAGTGCCAGTCCTGGAACAGCATGGAATTCTGGGATTGCAGCATGCCTGGACGCCACACTGCAATCCCAGAGTTCAGTGCTGAAAAAAATAAATAAAAAAATGCCATGTTCCTCTAGACTGCCCTACCCCCAGACCGCGTGGTCCGTAAGGGGTTAATAAAACATCAACAGGTAGAGTTCTGGAGCAAACCAACTACATCTCGGTGGGGACAACGACAAATAAAACGTTTTAATTCTTTAAATTGGGGTCCTCACCTCATGAATGCTAACAAGGTCTTCAAAGCACTGAGAGCAATGCAGTGGAGACCTCTCTAGCATTCAAGGGGTTAAACACTGCATTTAAATCAATGAGGATTTTTATTTCTCTCCTACTGTGGAGACGGTTTGCCCCAGAATGATTCGAGTTCTTATTATAGAAGCTTCATAATGTATAGATATAAAACTGGAGTCGGGAGGAGGGGGGGTCTTCTTTAATTAACCCTTTGAGTGCCAGAGGGGTAGGCAATGCATTGCTTTGCAATGCGTTGCCTATCCCTCTGGCACTCAAAGGGTTAACCCTTAGGGAGCCAGAGAGGGGTCCAATGCATTGCTTCATAATTTGTTGGATCCCCCACTCTTGCACTCAGCGTGTTGTTAATTGAAGATTGTCCCTCTTGTGATCCATCTGGACAGTCTTGCTGCTCTGAGTTGAGCAGTGTTACATCAGTAAAAGGGGCAGGAGGGGAATACTTTATCATTCAATTACTCTTGAACTACAACTCTGACCAAATTGAAATAACACTCTCTAAGGCCCAAGTACTATGAAGATTAGATTTATTATGAAACACTACTATCCCTTTAACAAGGCCATCTATTTCTTTGACAAAGATCTGAGCAGTATGTTTACCTGAATTCCCTGGCTGCACAACTGCTGTGACAAATTTGCACCAGATTTATCAAAGGGAAACTCAGTATACCATCATTTCCTAAGCATCTTGTTGTTTTCAAATACGTCTCATGGTTTTTGTTCCTTTGGCCAGGAAATTGGAACCTTTTTCTGCATTGATTCAAAAGGGGGTTTTAACTCTTTGATTGCTAGAGAAGTTTCCAAGAGAGTTCAGCTTTGCGCAAGCTGGGGTTTGTAATGTTAGTCCCAACTCCCATAGTGAGAAATACAACAACGGGGCAGCGCTACACTGAATAGTTTAAATATCAAAGGGTATTCGTGGAGGGATAATCTGAGACTCAAGCTGAAATAGGTTTAGATGAAACTAATAGAAATAATAATCAGCAATGGATTTCAATATAGAAGGATTCATTGTAAGAATATATAGGTAAATTAAAAGCAATAAAACCAAATCCTAATAAGCACCAGTGCTAATAAAATATATATTACCCTATAAGTCACTAATGAGTTCAGTAAAGTCACTGGTTAGTAAATCCTATATAATAATTCGCTAAGTTGTGTGTAACGCCCGACATGCGCAGTAGACACTGCTGCGCGTGCGGCAGTCATGCACAGTACAGATTGCCCGCGTCGCTGCTGATACAGAGCTGGGCGCTCCAAAGGAGCGTCCAGCTCTGTATCAGCAGTGGCGCGGCCAGTCTGTGCTGCGCGTGACTGCCCCGCGACCGGCTGCCAGAGGCACTGTTCAACTAGTAGATATATAAAAGATCCGACCTTACTGTAATTTTCTAATTGCACAGTTCCTTTATGACCAGTGGAAATGGATAAGATAATTCAATGATGATGATATGTCTCTAAATATTATTAAATGCCCCCTCTTCTGTTGCCCATGCTGCTACTCCAAAAGTGGTACGCTTTCTTTCTTGACAGTATCATTGTCGGTGGTCGGCAGAACGCTCTCTTTCTTGCCAACTCCCATAGCGCCATCCTCTGATCAGGAAGTGGACTCTCCTTCTTCCTAGTCTTAGGGGAGCACCGCGGGATCAGCCATGTGACCACTGAACTACAGCAGCAAGATAACGGTAGTCAGGGCCACACACACACACACATATATATATATATCTGGGCCGGCCCATGACATTGTGCTGCCTGGGTCCAAGGGTGAAATGCTGCCCCCCCCTCCGCACACCAAAACCACGCCCACCACAACATGCCATATCCTTAATTTTAGTAACCCCTCTCCTGCCCCTAAAACCACACAGAACTGTAATGTATTTTTTTGTTTGTTTTTTTTACACCCCTTGTACCTCTTTCTCCCCCCCTTGCCTTTTTACACCCCTTGTGCCTCTTTTTTCTCCTCTTTTCACCCCTTGTGCCCCTCTTTTCAACTCTTGTGCCTCTTTTCCCCCTTGTGCCTCTTTTTCACCCCTTATGCCTTTTTCCCCTCTTTTCATCCCTTGTGCTTCTCTTTTCACCCCTTGTGCCTCTCTTTTCACCCCTTGTGCCTGTTTCCCCCCCCCCCCCCCCCTTGCCTCTTTCTCTTCTTCTTCTGGCTCGCTTCCTCTCTTCTCGGCTCTTCTCCTGCTTTTTACTCAGTCTCCCCACTGCCCGCACTGATGACAGTCATATGCGAAGACGAGCGTGGTGCATGCTGGGATTTTCTTTGTCAGTCTGGGCGCCAGTTTTAAACTTGCACTGGCCTCAAAACAGAGGAAGAAAACCCCGGCATGCTCCACACGGCGTCTGCGCATGTGACACGGTCCTAGCCATCATCAGTGCGGACAGTGGGGAGATGCTGCGCACAAAATAATATGCCTTGCCGCCTGGGTCCATGGCCCCACAGGGACCCATGTAAGGGCTGGCCTTGATTTTATATCTATCTTTCTCTCTCTCTCGCTCTATTTATATATTCATGTATGTTTTTGTTTCACTCCCTCCCCCTCTGGGGAGGCCATGGGGCAGAGATCTCTTGCACCCAGTAAATGGGCACAGGGTAGTGATTTTGCCAGGTGTGGCTAGAGAGCGAAGCATCCCGGCAATTCCTGGCAAAATCCCTGCAACGAGATTCACAGGGGGGACGATTTTCCCAGGAGTGGACAGGGTGGTGAAGCGAGACTTACCGCCATCAACGTCCAGCGATGCAGCAATCCAGTGGGTCCCAGACGTGCACGGAATGCCAAATTGAACAGGCAACGCCATGCAGGATTCGCTAGTTTAGCATATTAGGGATTGTTTTCTTTAATTAATATAATCTAGTAACATAGTTATAGAGTTCATGGAGCTAAAAATAAAAGAAATGTCCGTCGAGTTCAGTCTTTGTCATATCACATTTGTTGATTCAGAGGAAGTCAAAACAAAAATCTGTTTTGAAACATTTTCAATTAAGCCCCAAGTGGGTAAAAAATTCCTTCCTGATGCAAAAAGGCAGTCAGAACTTATTACAGCTCATAAATTTTTTTGTTTTTGTGTTAAACTGTTTTCAACTATGCCACCTGGTGTACAGTAAGTTATTCCATGGCATTCTATGGGAGAGGTGAGTCACTGGCTAGAATGTGCTTGTAATAACTCCACCACTTTTTGACAATTTTAACAATAATAACTTTTTGACTACAGCAACTACCAGCAACTAACATACCCTACAAAAAACTTCTACGATATATGTTTTGTTCCATAATAAAACATTACTGTCCGTTTCACTGATGGATACTAGATTTGTATCCATTGCAGGTCTCTAATGCACTATAGACTGTTCCAGAAACCAAAGGTTTAATCATTGTATCACATTCACTGACCTTAGACATGACCTTTGAATGAATGTGTCAGCTATATGACTATACAGACTGGCTTCCTCTCTACTATCTGCAAAGTAGATAATAGATAGATGGCTTTTCTCCCATTGTCCAATGTTATTTATACTGTAAGGGCTGTGAAACTTTTGTTTCTTGAAGCGGAGCTCAGCGGGGGATTCTGAATTGGGAAATTACACTTTCGTCCTTGGACATTCCCTTTTCTCCTGTCCAGCTCTCCCTTTCTCACTGACCTCCAGACACACAGAGGTAAAGACATCTCCCTGACATACTGTCTGGACAGATAGGGGAAGGAAACACATCTCCATCATCTGGACACAACATCTGCGCCGGCCTACAGACCTTGTCACGGAATGAAGTCAAGCCACCATTCAGATGCTTGCTAGAGCCGTCCATGTAGCTATAATGGCCTCAAGCAAAAAAATGTATTAACCCTATCATCTGCTCACTAGTTGCTCATGAGATTCCCCATTGGGCCTGAGCATAAGGAAATACAAAGCCTCTCTATTAACACTTTGAGTGCCAGAGGGGTATGCAATGCTTTGCATACCCCTCTAGCACTCAAAGAGTTGAGTGCCAGAGAGGTGCTCAATGCATTGGTTTGCCCTAGAACTGATCTGGTTTCTTCTTCAGGAGATAAACAACTGCATCCCAGGGCACAAGTGAAAATTCTCCAGATTTCCTTTGATTTCAAGGAGTACTAACTTTTTATTTTGAATTTGCATATTCCGCATATTAACAAAATGTGAAGTCAAATTACCTATACTTTGTAATTTATATTACTGTCCCTGGATAAGTTTCAGAAAATTTTGTGTCAGAGACTGTGAAAGCAGGGATATTGATACAATGTAAAAAAAAGATAGCGATACAATGTAGAAAAGTTTGTCACCAGTTTATTAAATACAGTATAGAGAGCACACAGTGCTGCAGGAAAAGTGTTACACGGTATCACTATCTCTTCTTTTAAGGTCACTGACCAGAACTCTTTCTGGAAACATATATTCGGGGAGCTCATTGTACAGGATGTTTTAAGATAAGATTAAATGTTTCTATCTCTTTAAATGGGTTTTTTAAAGGAGCAGTACACTTACCATGGAAAAAAAAAAATTATATATATATATATATATATATATATATATATATATATATAATCCCACTGCTGGAAGATGCATATTTCCAGAGTTATTACAGTTTAAACCCATTTTGGTTTTACAATAACAGTGCCCTGTAGTCTTCAGATTCCAATTAGCTGTTCTGTTACAGTCTGTTTGAGAGGAAAGTCACTGACAAACAGTTCTCCATAGATTGTAACAGAAACTGCTGAGTCACTTCCTGTCAGTTAGAACTTTCAGGAAGTAAACACTGTAATTCACTTCCTGATTATTTGAACTGTTCTAACTTTTGAATAAAACAAACGAGAGTGATGGGAGTACCCTTGTTTTACTCAGCAGGACAAGCTCTATAACATAGGTTTTCACAGAAAAAAGTTTACTGTTCCTTTAATCTCTTGATTGCTTCTGAGGCCTCCACAAGCACAATGTCACAGTAGGTTTTCCCCAGAATAAATCCTCTATTCTTCTAAACATATCTTCCTGTTGATATCCCAATCGATCAGCAATTCCCCTCCCCTTACTGAGGTCTCCTTCTAGAACTCTCTCACTTACATATAAGCTTTGTAATTGTTTCCGATTTTCTGGATCCGGATGTCGTACTTGGAGTCTATGAACGGTTCTGTGGTCACGTATGTTTTCGCCATGGCCACCACGCTAGCGATGTCCTGGAAGTCATACTGATTGTCCACTTTCACCTGGGGACATTAATGGGATCAAGAAAGGAAGAATGAGAGGAGAATGTGAGATCTCTCAGCTGTTCAGGTACATTCCGTGCGCAGATTGTTACATCCCCGTCCAAAACAAAACGTATCGGCTGTATAGACAAAAGGCAACAGCAATTCTAGAGCAAACCAAATGCACCACAGGGGCTCAATAAACATTCCTAAAATTCCCAATGATTTAAATGGGACGGTTAACTCCTTGAATGCTAGAGAGGTCTCCAATGCTTTGTAGCTCCCAAGTGTCTTTCTTTAGGAGATATTAGGGGTCTGTACCTGCCAAGTGTCCCTCTTCAGGTGATATTACGGTCCATACCTCCCAAGTGCCCCTCTTTAGGAGGAACAGTCCCTCTCTGAGACCCAAATACCTCTGTAGAAGATCAGACTGTGCGGTGTGTATATAAGTGTATCACCCTGGTGTCCCTGTGTTTAGGAGATCAGACTGTGTGGTGTGTATATAAGTGTATCACCCTGGTGTCCCTGTGTTTAGGAGATCAGACTGTGTGGTGTGTATATAAGTGTATCACCCTGGTGTCCCTGTGTTTAGGAGATCAGACTGTGTGGTGTGTATATAAGTGTATCACCCTGGTGTCCCTGTGTTTAGGAGATCAGACTGTGTGGTGTGTATATAAGTGTATTACCCTGGTATCCCTGTGTTTAGGAGATCAGACTGTGTGGTGTGTATATAAGTGTATCACCCTGGTGTCCCTGTGTTTAGATCAGACTGTGTGGTGTGTATATAAGTGTATTACCCTGGTGTCCCTGTGTTTAGGAGATCAGACTGTGTGGTGTGTATATAAGTGTATCACCCTGGTGTCCCTGTGTTTAGGAGATCAGACTGTGTGGTGTGTATATAAGTGTATCACCCTGATGTCCCTGTGTTTAGGAGATCAGACTGTGTGGTGTGTACATAAGTGTATCACCCTGGTGTCCCTGTGTTTAGGAGATCAGACTGTGTGGTGTGTATATAAGTGTATCACCCTGGTGTCCCTGTGTTTAGGAGATCAGACTGTGTGGTGTCTATAGAAGTATATCACCCTGGTGTCCCTGTGTTTAGGAGATCAGACTGTGTGGTCTGTATAGAAGTGTATCACCCTGGTGTCCCTGTGTTTAGGAGATCAGACTGTGTGGTGTGTATAGAAGTGTATCACCCTGGTGTCCCTGTGTTTAGGAGATCAGACTGTGTGGTGTGTATAGAAGTGTATCACCCTGGTGTCCCTGTGTTTAGGAGATCAGACTGTGTGGTGTGTATATAAGTGTATCACCCTGGTGTCCCTGTGTTTAGGAGATCAGACTGTGTGGTGTGTATATAAGTGTATCACCCTGGTGTCCCTGTGTTTAGGAGATCAGACTGTGTGGTGTGTATATAAGTGTATCACCCTGGTGTCCCTGTGTTTAGGAGATCAGACTGTGTGGTGTGTATATAAGTGTATCACCCTGGTGTCCCTGTGTTTAGGAGATCAGACTGTGTGGTGTGTATATAAGTGTATCACCCTGGTGTCCCTGTGTTTAGGAGATCAGACTGTGTGATGTGTATATAAGTGTATTACCCTGGTGTCACTGTGTTTAGGAGATCAGACTGTGCGGTGTGTATATTTGTGTATCACCCTGGTGTCCCTGTGTTTAGGAGATCAGACTGTGTGGTGTGTATAGAAGTGTATCACCCTGGTGTCCCTGTGTTTAGGAGATCACACTGTGTGGTGTGTATAGAAGTGTATCACCCTGGTGTCCCTGTGTTTAGGAGATCAGACTGTGTGGTGTGTATAGAAGTGTATCACCCTGGTGTCCCTGTGTTTAGGAGATCAGACTGTGCGGTGTGTATAGAAGTGTATCACCCTGGTGTCCCTGTGTTTAGGAGATCAGACTGTGTGGTGTGTATATAACTGTATCACCCTATTGTCCCTGTGTTTAGGAGATCAGACTGTGTGGTGTGTATATAAGTGTATCACCCTGGTGTCCCTGTGTTTAGGAGATCAGACTGTGTGGTGTGTATAGAAGTGTATCACCCTGGTGTCCCTGTGTTTAGGAGATCAGACTGTGTGGTGTGTATAGAAGTGTATCACCCTGGTGTCCCTGTGTTTAGGAGATCAGACTGTGTGGTGTGTATATAAGTGTATCACCCTATTGTCCCTGTGTTTACAAGATCAGACTGTGAGGTGTGTATATAAGTGTATTACCCTGGTGTCCCTGTGTTTAGGAGATCAGACTGTGCGGTGTGTATAGAAGCGTATCACCCTGGTGTCCCTATGTTTAGGAGATCAGACTGTGCTGTGTGTATAGAAGCGTATCACGCTGGTGTCCCTGTGTTTAGGAGATCAGACTGTGCGGTGTGTATAGAAGTGTTTCACCCTGGTGTCCCTGTGTTTAGGAGATCAGACTGTGTAGTGTGTATAGAAGTGTATCACCCTGGTGTCCATGTGTTTAGGAGATCAGACTGTGTGGTGTGTATAGAAGTGTATCACCCTGGTGTCCCTGTCTTTAGGAGATCAGACTGTGTGGTGTGTATAGATGTGTGTCACCCTGGTGTCCCTGTGTTTAGGAGATCAGACTGTGTGGTGTGTATAGAAGTGTATCACCCTGGTGTCCCTGTGTTTAGGAGATCAGACTGTGTAGTGTGTATAGAAGTGTATCACCCTGGTGTCCATGTGTTTAGGAGATCAGACTGTGTGGTGTGTATATAAGGGTATCACCCTGGTGTCCCTGTGTTTAGGAGATCAGACTGTGTGGTGTGTATAGAAGTGTATCACCCTGGTGTCCCTGTTTTTAGGAGATCAGACTGTGTGGTGTGTATATAAGTGTATCACCCTGGTGTCCCTGTGTTTAGGAGCTCAGACAGTGTGGTGTGTATAGAAGTGTATCACCCTGATGTCCCTGTGTTTAGGAGATCAGACTGTGTGCTGTGTATATAAGTGTATCACCCTGGTGTCCCTGTCTTTAGGAGATCAGACTTTGTGGTGTGTATATATGTGTATCACCCTGGTGTCCCTGTGTTTAGGAGATCAGACTGTGTGGTGTGTATAGAAGTGTATCACCCTGGTGTCCCTGTGTTTAGGAGATCAGACTGTGTGGTGTGTATAGAAGTGTATCACCCTGGTGTCCCTGTCTTTAGGAGATCAGACTGTGTGGTGTGTATATAAGTGTATCACCCTGGTGTCCCTGTGTTTAGGAGATCAGACTGTGTGGTGTGTATAGAAGTGTATCACCCTGGTGTCCCTGTCTTTAGGAGATCAGACTGTGTGGTGTGTATAGATGTGTGTCACCCTGGTGTCCCTGTGTTTAGGAGATCAGACTGTGTGGTGTGTTTATAAGTGTATCACTCTGGTGTCCCTGTGTTTAGGAGATCAGACTGTGTGGTGTGTATATAAAGGTATCACATTGTTCCACAGCAATAAAACTCACATTAATGTTTGTTTAAACGGCAGTGTGGCCCTCCTATGTAACCGTGGGAATGTGCGCTTCATGAAACCCCAGATAAGGACTGTATCACATTTTCTTCACAGCAATAAAACTCACATTAATATGTTTATAAACGTCCATAAATTGTGTATATAAATTAGTCTGTGTAAATAAAATACTTTGGCCTTGATCTAAATCATTTATTCAGTCACAGAGGTGTCAATAGTTCATGAAATACCCTAAAAACGACTGGTACAGCCCCACCCACCAGACACGCCCCCTAAAACAGAAGTGTCCCTCTTTGGCCATTTGGAATGTTGGGAGGTATGAATGTTTTGCTTTGCAATGCGTGGGAGACCTCTAACATTCAATAGGTTAAAATCTCAGTTTAACCTTTTGTGTGCCAGAGGGGTACGTAACACATTGCAAAGCAATGTGTTGGGTACCCTTCTGACACTCAAAGGGTTAATTCAATGGGAATATTTATTACTACCCCTATAGTGCACTTGGTTGGCTCCAAAATAGCTGCTCCTTTCTTTTTTGCGCATGTGGCCCTGTGATTCTCAAAGGACAATTTTCATGTTTTATTATGTCTGTTCTGCCTTGTGAAAGGCTGCGATCAGTCACTGGAGGTGGACGTGATGGTGTCCATAAAACTGCCCTGGAACACAACCAGGAAGTATATGCAGGTTGAATGTGTAGTCTACATAAACACTCATTGTCTACAGGTACTGTGTTGCACAGGTCAACGAAGTTGAACTGCGGAACTTCAGTCTTGTAGTTCAGTCTCTCCTCGCGAGTGCGATGAAGGAGCCCTGGGGGTCTCTTTCTTCAGATCACAAATTTTCTCTGTGTTGGTATGCCAGGGCTCACAATCCAGCCCCTGATTCATAAACAGGTCTGATATCTGGGGAACAGATATGCAGATGGGGAAATATCTTCGTGAGAAAATAGCCTTTGCCTTTGAGTGCCAGAGTGGCAGTGGCATAACTAGCAGCCACCGGGCCCTGGTGCAGAAATTGCCGCCGGGCCCGGTCCCCCCCCAATCTTTACGTTGCCCCACGTGAATATCTTACCTCCATCTCTCGCGCGGTTCTCAGTTATGCAGAGCGCTGGGAGATGATGTCATCTCCCAGCGCTCTGCATTACTAGAGCGACGGGAGATTACCTGAGCTGCTGCGGGCAGGGCTGTGGGCGAGTGGCGATGGGTTCGCAGGGGGCGGCCGGGTCCCTTGGAGTGAAGGGCCCGGTCGCAGGTTCGACCCCTGCGACCCCTATTGTTACGCCACTGCAGAGTGGTATGCAATGCATTGCAAAGCAGTGTGTTGTGTACACCCTCTGGCACTCGAAGGGTTAATATATCTCTTTAGTGAAGTCTACCCCTAAACCTCATAAATTGGGGGATGGCAACTTTTGCCACCCCAGCTGTTGGGTACTACATTGGATGGAAGATGTAATCTCTTAACAGCAGGTGTTCCAAAAGCGGCCAATCCCTGTCATAACATCTTCCCTACTCTGTCTAGCAATGTCGCTCACCTTACAGTGGAACTATCAGGCTAATAACATTGCCCCCAATATATTTCTAACCTAGCGATATGCAAAGTCTTACTGTTTTTAAGCTCAATAAGTCTGCGTAATTGCTGAAAAAACACTTCATTGGCAGGCATCAGGCTGCACAGAGGTTACCAGAGATACTATGTGCACCTGTGCGGTCAGTTCATTCCTGTGCCTTAAGGTACCAAGGAACGCCACTCACCAGTGCTGGCAGTGAACAGGACAGACAGAGCAGACTCAGAGGTACCTTCCCTCTAAGATGTCTGCTCTGTCTGTCTTCTGGCAACTGCCAAAGAATTGTGTTTTCAGCAATAACGCAGACTTATTGAGCCAGTAAGACTATCACTATCACATATCACTAGGTTAGAAATATATTGGGGGTAGATGTTATTAGCATGATAGTTCCGCTTTAAAAAAAAAAAAAATACTCTCTGTCCACAACTATCCTGGGACCGGATCTTCTCCCAATACCTTGTCATTCACTTATGCTATTGTCCGGTAGGGTGACCACACGTCCCTGAATGCCTGGGACTGTCCCTTATTGGGGGTCTTTGTAGTGCATCCCGGGTCACCCCCCAACTGGGACAACAAAGAGTCCTGGAACTGAGAAACACGGACCAGTGAAATGTATTTGCTGTATGGTCCTCATTGGCTGGCCAATAAAGACCATATAGCAAATACATTTCATTGGCTGGCTGGCTGGACTGGTACGTCCGAGACAGCTGGAGTGGAGCAGGTATGCTGGCGCTGCAAGTGAGACCCACGGCTGAGGCTCCCGCTGGCGCTGATCATCTTTCTGAGGCTGACACAAAGTACGAACTCTTACTATGTCAGCCTCAGAAAGATGGTCAGCGCCGGCGGGAGCCTCAGCCGCGGGACTAGGGTGACCACATGTCCCGGAATGGCAGAAAGGAAATGTGGTCACCCTATTGTCCAGCAGTACAACTACAGCTTCACCTTCATTTCCCCCTAGTATATCAAGATCAGGGGCATACAAATCTGGTCCTTAAGGGGTGCAAGCAGTTCTGAAAGATGCCTATCTCCACAGATGTTGTCCATCAGACAACTTCTATAATAAATGGTCGTTTGGGTTGGAGAACCCATTAACTTTTCCTAGAACAATTCAAACAGTTTGAAGAACAAAACTTACTCTGAGTCATCAGATGTAAATGCATTCTTAATTATGTGATTTGGAGCTGTTTACCTTTGCTGTCACTGTGATACAGACCAGCTTAATCCCTTGGCTGCATTTATATATGAATGGCTTGGTTACCTACTTTAAAGGGCAATTAACATGCAAAAAAAAAAACATGTCAAAGCTCAAGCTTTTACTACTTAATAGCCACTGTGCCCACTTCTGGAAAAAGCAGGATTATAAAATGTACATCCCTCAATTCTCCTTGTTCCACAATCTGCAAGAGTTGAAGCTGTCAGTGACAGCATCAATCCTATTGGATGTGCAGATGAGTGCAACATCACAGCAGCCAATAGGAATCATCAGCCAATGGAGCTCACAGAATTAGTTCAGCAGTGGGACTGACAGTGATCAATTAGCCTGGGCTTCACTGTCTGTCTATCTATCTATCTATACAGCTCCCTCCTTTGATAGACAGCAAAGTATTGCTGAACCTCAAAAATTTAAAGTGGACTTATCACCTTAAAACCATTTGTGTACCATAGAAGTATCCAGCACGATAACGTTAATTAATTTAAAAATAACTAACGTATACCTGACAAAATGACTTCAAGTTTGCATATCTGAAAACTTCATTAACAACTGCTCATGCAAAATTAGCTAAAAGACCAGCAGCTGTACTGATGCATAATTTAGGAGTCATTCATACCTTTATTTCTGTAAAGTAATCTCTCTGAGAGTTGTACCATATGCTAATTAATATTGCTGTTGCACTGAGAAACTTTCACTTTTAGCACTTTAATAAATAAAAGGATTAATATCTCTTAAACTGTGTATCTGCTGACCTTTGGCTAACATGTTACAGATTGTACATTTTCAAATATGCACAGAAAGTAATGGTAACAGGTCCGCTTTAACCCTTTGAGTGCCTTTGCAATGAGTTGCGCACCCCTCGGGTACTCAAAGGGTTAAAAACTGCTTATATGTTGGGATATCTCTTTGTTTGTAATATAAATACTTTTTGAAAAATTAACCTTTCTTTGCTGGTGACAGTCTGGCACTTTAAACTAAACAGCTTCTGTGCTGTTCCAATATCACCGTGCACTGCTATGAATGAATCAATACAGAGACCACACACTGTGCTATGAATGAATCTAGGCAGAGTCCACACACTGTGCTATGAATGAATCTAGGCAGAACCCACACATTGTGATATGAATGAATCTAGACAGATTCCACACACTGTGAAATGAATGAATCTAGGCAGAGTCCACACACTGTGCTATGAATGAATCAATACAGAGTCCACACACTGTGATATGAATGAATCTAGGCAGAACCCACACATTGTGATATGAATGAATCTAGACAGAGTCCTCACATTGTTATATGAATGAATCTAGACAGATTACACACATTGTGAAATGAATGAATCTAGCCAGAGTCCACACACTGTGCTATGAATAAATCTAAACAGAGTCCACACACTGTGATATGAATGAATCTAGGCAGAACCCACACACTGTGCTGTGAATGAATCTAGGCAGAACCTACACATTGTGATATCAGAGTCCACACATTGTGATATGAATGAATCTAGACAGAGTCCACACACTGTGCTATGAATGAATCTTGACAGAGTCCACACACTGTGAAATGAATGAATCTAGGCAGAGTCCACACACTGTGATATGAATGAATCTAGGCAGAACCCACACACTGTGCTATGAATGAATCTAGGCAGAACCCACACATTGTGATATCAGAGTCCACACTCTGTGATATGAATGAATCTAGACAGAGTCCACACACTGTGCTATGAATGAATCTAGGCAGAACCCACATACTGTGATATGAATGAATCTAGGCAGGACCCACACATTGTGATATGAATGAATCTAGGCAGAACCCACACTCTGTGATATGAATGAATCTAGGCAGAACCCACATACTGTGATATGAATTAATCTAGGCAGGACCCACACATTGTGATATGAATGAATCTAGGCAGAACCCACACATTGTGATATGAATGAATCTAGGCAGAGCCATAACACTGAGCGCATTTCTTATAGCACAAGGGGTAAGCTTAGTCTCAAAAGGAAGTAATTTATTATCATATTTTGCAGGGAATTAGCATAAAGTGCTACAATGTGCCACCAAAATATTAAGGTTAATTTCTCAAAAATGCCTCATTTTACAAAAAAAAATGGCTATTACAAGATATAAGCACATTTTAATTCTCATAAAACAAGCTAACCTTGTTTTAGGGTGACAGGTCCACTTTAAGTATAGGAGTCCTAGAGGGCCCATAAAAAATGATGACAAAGGAATACTTTCTTGTAACTCTTTATTACCCCTTTAAGAATCCTCTATGTAACCCCTTAACCCTTTTAGCGCCAGAGGAGTATGCAAAGCATTGCTTTGTGTACCCCTCTGGCACTGAAAGGGTTAAGGAACTGGGGAGGACGCAATGCATTGTGAAGCAATGTGTTGCACGCCCCTCTGATCCTTGAAGGTTAAATTGCTACTTAAAAATTAAATTCCTACCATAGATGTTTTTTCCCTTGCACTGCTTATTACATTTTATATGTTTTCATCTTGAAAAGCACTGTGCAGTTTTATATGCCGTTTACAGACTTTTAGAAATGTACTTTATTTCTCTTTTATTGGCATGTAACAATTATGCTAAATTCCAATGATTCCACAAAGGTTTTTCAGTCTTCTGGAGTGAGTCATCGTACTCAAGTCTACTTAGCTAAATTGTTGCACGTCCGTCACAAACCAAACATATTTCATGTTAAAGATTAATTTGAGCTGTACCTTTCATCCTTACACTTCAATAGGGGGTGAGGAATGCCTTTCACTGGCACCAAAGGATAATACAATATGGTTTCTATCATTCATAATGTCATGGAGGTTCCCTACTCCAGTCCTCGAGTACCTCCAACCATGCAGGCTTTCAGGATCTCCTGACATGACATGGGTGACCTGATAAGTGGATGTGTCATTCCGTCAGATTCACCTGTGATAATTGTAGTCACCTGTGCTCGTAGGAAGAGATCCTAAGCACCTGCGCCTTGTGGACTGGAGAGGGATAGCGCTTGTCTGCCTTAAACCTTTAAGTACCAGAGAGGTACGAAATGCATTGCGTACCCCTCTGGCACTCAAAGGGTTAACCCATTGAATGCTACAGTTAAAACAGAACTGTCATTTTGTAACAAATAGGTGATTCTGAACGAGTTTTAAAAAAAATCACCTATATTACTCTTAATCATTTCTTTTAACTCTTTCAGTCCCAGAGGGGAACCCCTCTGGTACTGAAAGGGTTAAATTTAAAACAATAACTTGAGATATTTAGCTATATTGTTTGTCATGACTGACATATACTAACATTCCACACAGCTCTCACCCAAATGCCACTCCATGCAGACCATTTCTAGCTCATTTACATAACACGATAAATAAAAAAATCAAAATATTTAGTAAATATTGTTTGAAATATAAAAAAGTCTAACGTAAGTGTAGGTAATTTTGAAAGCTCTTTCAAAACCATCTATTTGTTAAAAAATGACAGTTTTACTTTAAGATAACTTTTTAACTCCTTGCAAGCAAAATATATAAAAAAGAGGGCGTTTCATGCCTGCCTCCTATTGGTTGGACACTACTAGATGCCTACCAATGGATAAAGAGGGAGTGTGTTCAACATTCCATTTAAGAATCCAGTGACTGAGACTGAACAACATTGTTACGAGTTGATTTGTGTTCCCCATTCTGGTGCAAGAGCTCTCTCTAGCATTCATGGGGTTTAAATCAATGATGCAGGTGGTTTGCCCCCAGGATTGTACTTTATCTTCCTGAATACTGTCCTAAGTCTTGATTCCCTATCAAATATATAATTTCACCTGTTATTGGGTAGGAGATCATCCCTAGGCCCTGGATTCACAGGACCCTTTTCATATAAAGACATGGTGCCGTATTGCAGATGAAATAGCTACAACTCTGGAGCAAACCAGCTGCACTCTGAGATGGATTGTCCTGTAGGCCGCATGGCCATGGATCGATAGGTTAGACCTCAGCATCTCCCCTACCCGGCCCACAATGTCTGATGCGTGAGGGAGCAAGAGGTCTGAACACTGCTTCATCATAGTCCTAGTATGGACTGCTAATTTTGGATGCTGGGATATGACATTGTATCCTGCCACCCTGCACTCTTGTCCTACACGGAGATTACAAGAGGCAGTCGATCTGTATGTCTTTGCTGGCAGTTGCACAGACCGCTCAATCCCCACACTGGATCACCAAGGAAAATGTAGGGGAAAGAGGGCATAATAGACTGGGGCAGGAGTTTCTAGTGTTGTATGTGTGTATGTAGGTATATACAATGATATACACACTTAATGAAATTCCATATTATAGGCAGTTTTTTTTTTTAATCCCTCAGTCTAGTACTCCACTACAATCTGCCATGACTACACTATAGTGGCAAATAATTTTTCTGCAGTTTTCAATTGATTTAGATGGTGGTTTTAATTAGCCCCTTGAATGCTAGAAACGTGTCCAATGCATTGAGAAGGAATGCGTTGGAGATCTCTATGAAAACATAAATATTATAGAGCTTTTCCTGTTGCATAAAACAAGGTGACTGCCACTGCTGTCAGTTGTTTTGTTATTTGTGTACATGGGCCAAGGTCCGAGTAATGTTAATCCTTTGAGTGCCAGAGGGGTACGCAACGCATTGCTTTGCAATGCGTTGCGTATCCCTCTGGCACTCAAAGGGTTAAGAGGCCGCTACCTCTCTGCTCCACACAATGCAGTCTTGCATCGCCTCCCTCACACGATGCAATCATGCGCAGCAGAGACTGCCCAAATGTGCGCAGTCTCTACTGCGCATGACGGATTCTGACAAACATCCTAGCGAATTAATATATGGGATAACAGTTCAAATCAGGAAGTGAATTTACTATGTTTACTTCCTGATAGTTCTAACTGACAGGAAGTGACTCAGCAGTTTTTATCACATACTATGGAGAACTGTAAGTCACTGACTTTCCTCTCCATTAGAACGTAACAGTATAACTAATTAGAATTTGAACACTAGAGGACACTGCTAATGTAAAAAAACTAGGGCTGCAACTAACGATTATTTTGATAATCGATTAGTTGGCCGATTATTTTTTCGATTAATCGATTAATCGGATAAAAAAAACCAATATGCTAATTTTTCATTATTTAAACTTATTTAATGAACAAGCAGTGTTAAAAACAAACAGCAGAATAAAAAACTTTACACATTAACACGTGTAATTGTTATTATTTCACCATGGGATCTATGCACCTTTCTCCCCCTTGCGCCTCTATTTCTCCCCCCTTGTACTTCTCTCTCTCTCCCCCTTGCACCTCTATTTCTCCCCCCTTGTACTTCTCTCTCTCTCCCCCTTGCACCTCTATTTCTCCCCCCTTGTACTTTTCTCTCTCCCCCCTTGTACTTCTCTCTCTCTCTCTCCCCCCCTTGCGCCTCTCTCCCCCCTTACGCCTCTCTCTCCCCCCTTGTACTTCTCTCTCCCCCCTTGTACCTCTCTCTCCCCCCCTTGTACCTCTCTCTCCCCCCCTTGTACCTCTCTCCCCCCTTGTACCTCTTCTCTCTGTCTCCCCCTTGTATGTCTCTCCCCCGTACCTCTTTTTCACTTTCCCTCATTGATGACATCCGGTGCGCAATGCCAAACGCGGACACGCCGCGTGCAGTGTGCAGGGGTTTTCTTCCTCTGTCTGGGTGCCAGTTTTAAACTGGCCTCAGAACAGAGGAAGAAAATACCTGCAAACTCCACGCGGCGTCTCCGCGTTTGGCGTTGCGCACCGGATGTCATCAATGAGGGAAGTAAGAAGACAGCATCCGGCGGCTGTGGGGCTGCTGGGCGGCGCAACGAATCGCTGCACAACGAATCGATAATGGGAATCGTTGGCAACGATTCTCATTATCGATTTTTATCGATTTTATCGATTCGTTGTTGCAGCCCTAAAAAAAACCACAGGGTTAAACGAATAATTCTGGAAATATGCATCTCTCAGAAGTTGGAGTACCCTTATTTTACTCAACAGGAAAACCCTACAATGTATATTTTTCCATAAAAAAAGTAAACTGCTCCTTTAACCCCTTAGGGTCCGATGATCCCGCGGTGTCTGGTCCTTTAAGGACCAGATAGACGCGTTCGACGTGCCATCCCACGTGACTGATCATGTGGGGCGGCACATCGAAAGGAGGACTGAAAGAGATCGCTCCGGTCTTGCAGCGATCAATTTCAGTCCATGGTACTACTCACCGCGCTCCTGCAGGAGCGTGGTGAGTAAAAGTATGTGACGTACCAGGACCGTCACTGGTCCTTAAGTGCCGGACCAGCGTGACGGTCCGGGTACGTCACAGGACGCGAAGGGGTTAAACCTGTTTACATCAATGGGAATTTTCCATTCCTTCTCTATGCTCCTGTCAGATTGCACCTCTTTAACGTGAAGAATAAGCCCCACAATAAATTATCTGACATGTACTTTCACTGCATATGCCAGATTTCATCAGGAACCTATAACACCCTAAGTTATTTTTAACACTATCTGTGAGCCATTGGTTATCCAAACAGATCCACAGCTGAAACAACACTGACATGAATGAGCGCTGCTTTTTTTTGCAGTGTGTAGGAGGATTTGTGACATCAGTAAGTAGGAAACACATAATAATTAGTTATAAATATGATGACAAGAGGAGGGAAGTTCAAAACACTCCTAACTTTATCAAACTGCTGATCTCTCTGTAAAAACAATGACCACATTGCTGATCTCTCGCTCATATTGCATCACTATGAAACACGACGATCCATGCAAAAGAGAACAGTGAAAAGCTTTCAAATCTAAAAGGAGAATAAATCTGAATTATGAAAAGTATATATTGCATTGCTTTTCTTTCCAAGGTAAAGGACAATTACAATCACTGAATAATAACCACACCTGGGAACTCTCAGGGTGAAGAGCCAAAATCTCAGGGTGAGAGAGCCTATTGTTACCCACTACATAATCTGCATCAATGACCTGCTTCTTTCGTCACTAAATGGGTGAAATGTATCTCAGAAAGGCAAAGAGAGAAGTCCTGTTTTTGTTGTTTGTATACCTGGGAACTTTGTGTTGGGGAGAGGGGAGTCCTGTGGTGCCACTGGGGGAGATAAATGATGAGATTTGTGTCAAAAACAGGGTGTGGCTTAATCACAAGTGGGGGTCGGGGCTTAACAGATGTGGGGAAAAAGTAGGAGGAACAAGGTGTGGAAGGAGGAAACGTTGGCGGGAGTGGGAGGAAGAGAATGGGAAGTTGCAGAAGTGGGCGGAGTTTCATTAGAAACTTCCCACATCTGGAGACTCAGCCTCTGCCCCAGAGACCACGTAGTACAGAGTCAAAACCGGAGTCTCCGGGGCAAATCCGGAGATTTCTCATCTATGCTTGTGTGTAGTCTAGCAGTGAGATTTTTAAGTTGCAGCCTGTTGGAGGTTCTTTAAGGACTGATTGGTACGTCTCTTGGTTAGAGCAAGTAGGGAGATATCAGCTAGAATCTATGCAGAGGCGTAACTTGAAGCCTCTGGGCCCTGGTACAAGAAGTGCCACGCCCCCACACACACATTGTCCCTCCCACATTGGCCCCCTGACCACATTGACCCCCTGCACAATGCCCCCATCTCCTAGCTCCCTGGAGCTCACGCGCGGTCCTCTTACTAATGCAGAGTTCTGGGAAATGATGTCATGTCCCAGCGCTCTACATTACTAGAGCACCGTCGGGAGATTGTGTGCACCAGGGGGAGGGGTCACAGGGGGAGGCTGGGCCCCTGGAGTGCAGGGGCCCGGTCGCAGGTGTGACCCGTATAGTTATGCCACTGAATCTATGTTCTTGGGAGATGTAAGGTAAATATTGCAAATATCTCAGGATCAGCCCATTTTAAAGTATTAGTAATGTCCCATAAAAACTTGTTATAGTTTTGTAGAGGACTAAAGAATAAGCTTAATGGTGCAAACCCTATCCATCAATCTGCTATGGTTTGAGAGATACAAGCATTGAAAGTCCCCCCCTTCTCCTGATGTCAGCTGTAAAGCAGGGGAGATCCATGTCGGCCGACACGAGGAGCCGAAATCCCATTATTGCAAAATAATTACTTAATTGAAAAGGTCTACAAAATGTGCTTGCAAAACAGGCACACTTTGTAGACCTTTCCAATTAAGTAATTCTTGTGCAATAATGCGATTTGGGCTCTGCTGCAGAGCCGCAGGCTGATCCCCAGAATGGGATCTCCTGCTGTCAGCTAGACGCTGATGTCAGGAGAAGGGGAGGGAGGGGGGACTTTCAATGCTTACATCTCTCAAACCATAGCGGTTTGAGAGATAGGGTTTGCGCCATTAAGCTTTTTTTTCGTCCTCTACAAAACTATAGCAAGTTTTTATGGGACATTACTGTCTCTTTAAAAGCTTGCAACTATGAAATTCTGCAACAATTTACTGCTCCTTTAGGGAGTGGAATGCAATAAATGTGTTCAATCGCTATTCACAGTGTACTTTTGGTGACAAAGTGAATAGCCTCAAAATGTTACTGAACTGCACGTTTTTTTCTCAATTAACGAACGTTTGCTCATTTTTTAGCCAATGTGTTTCAAAAAGTGGGAGTGGCTAAAATGTCCATAGTTTTGCGAGAAGATTAGCAAAGCAATTAGCACACATTTTCATACGTCTAACTTTGCCGTTAGTCCTTTGAGTGCTAGAGGGGTACGCAACGCATACACTCAAAGGGTTAATTTAGGAGCATGTGCTAAGTTTACTGTTAAGAGCATTCGCTAACTTTGCTGTTACTATAGGAGCAGATGCTATTCAGTATAAAAGCGTTAAAGGAGCAGTAAACTTTTTTTATGAAAAAAATATATATTGTAGGGATTTTCCTATTGAGTAAAATAAGGGTACTCCAACTGCCGAGAGATTTATATTTCCAGAGTTATTACAGTTTAAACCCATGTTTTTTTTTACATTAGCAGTGCCCTCTAGTGGTCAAATTCTAATTAGATTTCCTGTTAGATTCTAATGGAAAGGAAAGTAAGAAAAGTCAGAGACATACAGTTCTCCATAGAATGTGATAGAAACTGCCTGTCACTTCCTGTCAGTTAGAACTATCAGGAAGTAAACACAGTAATTTCACTTCCTGTCAGTTAGAACTTCCAGGAAGTAAATACACTTCCTGATTATTTAAACTGCTATAAATGTTGAATAAAACATCTGACAGCGATGGGAGTGACCTTGTTTCATTCAGCAGGAAATGCTCTATAAAATATGTGTTTTCATAAAAATGTTTACTGCTCCTTTAATAGTTTTTTGCATCAAAAAGTGAGGAATTGCAAATAGCACATACATTTATGGCTTTTATAAAATAGCGAATGCTCTAACTTCTTGCATTCCCCCATGTCTCTAAATCGGTGTAGTTTCTAGCAGAAATGTCTTGGAATTGTAGCATGTTAACACTTTGAGTGCCACAGGGTATTCAATGCAATGCACTGCGTTAGATACTCTTCTGGCAATCAGTAAAGGTTCTCGAGAACTGATTCTATCACCTCTGACATAGCACTTAGATTCTATATTTTTTTTTAAGTTTAAGAGTTAATATTTCAAAGATCACAGGGTGAGATAATTTCAAACGTTCCCAGGAATAATAATAACCTCCACTTACTTACTATGGTCAGAAAATCCTAATGTCCCCTATGAATTTAGCCTTTGTGCTACCACAGGGTATGCAGTACATGATCGCTGAAATTCATAATGGCAGAGCAACTGCCAGCATTGGACTTTAATGCAAGCACCACACTCTCAGGGAAACGGCGTTAAATAACGTTATTTCCTTTATGCTTTTCTTAGTGCATTGACCTAAGCAAGGCTCAGATGAAAGGGTCTCTCAAAAAAAACAGAGACTACCCCATTGTCCTCTCCATGGTGCAATCAACATTATGTGGAAGATTTTGGTGTATGTTGCTTTGTAAATTGACGTTAAGAATTCCCCACAAGCCCTAAGAAGGGGAATCATGTCAGGGCTGTGGGGGGGTCAAAGAAAGCTTGTAAGGGGTATCTGCCCCTTTAATGTTTAAGAAGGGGTGGGGCATGGGAACCAATATAAGGGGGACACTTGGAGCATCACTTCCTTTTCAGAAGTGAATACCAAAAGTATCGGATCGGCTTACTTGTGCTGTCTTCCATGGCGTCATCTGCTTTTCTGTTGGCTGCAGTCCGGTGGTGGTGATTGGCTGCGGTAGCAGCTTTCTTGGAGGATGGATTCTACTGGCGTGTCTTCGGCAGGAGTGGCCGCCTGGCTTACGGGGAGCTTCCAGACGCAGCCACCTGTTCAACTGAGCCTTGGGACGGACAGTGGAACATCCCTCAGCCTAGCCCAGCCGGCTTTTGGAAGCAGTGGGTCCCCTTTTCTGGCTCCAGTTTCCTGATGCAGGTGTCTGTTGCAGCTCTGCAGCCCTCCAGATGGACTGGGGTTCTGGGGTCCTTTCCTCATTTCTGTCTCCCTGGGTCCTGTTGCCTCTTTACTGTTCTCCTATTTTGCCTGCCTCAGCTCCTGGTGGCTCTGTTGGGCTGCTTTTGTCTTCCTTGTTTGTTTGCTGGTTTCCCTGTTCTCTCTCTTGTTCTGCTGCCCCTCCCCCCTCACTTTCCTTTTGCCCCTGTTCCTGGCTGCTCTGTCTGCTTTTTCCTTCTTGGTAGGTCCTGTGGGCTTTCTTCTCTTACTGTTTGGGTCTGTTTGTCCTGCTGTGGGTGCTGGGTGTGCTGAGGGTGATACTCTGGGACCCTGTCCTGGTGATGTGTGGTTGCAGGGCTCTACCTGCTGTGTTGAGTATATATAAAAAAAAAAAAAAAAAAAAAAAAAAAAAAAGGTCAAAACAAATGACTGACTAACTATGTATCTGTGTGTGTGTGTATCTATCTGGAAACTATATATATATGTGTGTGTATATGTAGATGACAAAATGTATATTTGTGTGTGTTTATATTCTAGGTAAAAATATGTGTGTGTTGATATATGAGAACATGCATATGTGTGTGTGTATATATATGAGAACTTATATTTGTGTGTGTGTATATATATGAGAACATATGTGTGTGTGTATGTATATGAGAACATGTATGTATATGAGTATGTGTATATATCTGTGAACATATGTATGTGTGTGTGTATGTATATGTGCACATATGTATCTGTGTGTGTGTATTTATATATGTATATGTGTGTGTGTGTATTTATATGTGTACATGTATGTGTGTGTGTGTGTATGTATATGGGAACATGTATTTGTGTGTGTGTATGTCTATGTGAACGTATATATATTTGTGGGCATATATATGAGACAATATGTGGGTGTGCATATTTATATGACTAAATATGTATGTGTGTGTACATATGGTACGAAATATTTGGTGTGTGTATATATATATATGTATATGTGTGTATATATATGTATGTATGACCAATATGTGTATGTGTGTGTATATATATATATTTGGAACAATATATATGTGTTTGTGTCTATCTCATGAAATTAGAAGGCATAATAACGGCAAACGGGCATTGATGGTGACGGTGGCCTGCACGGGCCTGGCTATAAAAAAAAAAAAAAAAATTCAATAAAGGCATAAATACTTATTTTAAAAATAAAATAATATTTAGACAGGGTGTGGGGGCCTTGGGTGCCCCTGGTGGGTTTTTTGTTTTTCTTTTTCCTTTGTCCTAGGTGCTGTTTCCTGTTCGGTGGACTGTACTGGCGAGTGGGGTTTTTTGGAGCCCCTGGTTTTGGTTCCCCTTTTTCTTTTCCAGGGTTTACCTGTGTGTCGGATTTCTTCTGCTGGAGCTGATTCTGGTGTGGCATGGATGGGTGCCTCTGCTGAGCTGGCTGCTACGCAGTCTGTACCTCCCATTGTGTGGTGGCAGGTATGGGATTGCCTGGGGCAGTGATTCTCTACCTGGGGTGCCGTGGCACCTTGTGTTGGTTTCCCTTTTCTTTTCAGGGTTCACCTGGGTAGCGGAGTGCTTCAGCTGGTGAGGAGCCTGGTGTGGCACTGATGGGTGCCTCTGCGGAGATGGAAGTTACGCAGTCCGTGCCTCCCGTTGCGATAACAGGTACGGGATTGCCTGGGGCCGTGATTCTCGGCCAGGGTGCATGGCACTGTGGAGTGCCGTGGGGATCAGCTTGGGGTGCCCCATGTTCTCTATGTCGATGTTGACACACTATGTGTATATTTACTTGTGTTTATGTTGTGCGCAACATGTTTAGTTTGTTTTTCTGGTTGTGCAATGTAAAAATACTGTATAATTATGTATTATTCCCTTCAGTATGCGTTTGTTATATTACATTAACAGTTTGGCTGCAGTCCCTGGTGTTGGGGGTCTGGGTTAGCCTAGGTTTGGCATGTTGGGAGCTCTCGGGGACCAGGGAGCGCAGGGGTGATCCCCCCCTCTTGCTCTGGTGGTGGTGGTGGGTGTTTCTGGGGCTGGTCTTGTTTCTACTGGGGCGCCCGTTGCAGGGGCTGGTGTGGTTATTCCTTCGGCTGCTTCCCAGTTATTGGGGTTAGGGGCTGCGGCTGGGTGTTCACTCTTTTGGGGGGTTCCCATGGTGGCCGTTGGACTGCCTATTTTTGCTGGGCCAGTCCTTTGGGGCTACATTTGAGGGTTGAGGTTCAGGAGAAGTTTTGAAGGTTGTCATGGTTTGACTGATTTCGTCACACGCTATGCTGTTGATTACTGATGCCTTTCCTTCCCTGGTGGGCTGAGTCGGCTGGAGTTGACCAGACTGCCTTGATCTCTCTGTTGACATGGTTGCGCACCTGCTTGTTTCTCAGCCAATCCCTTCCAGGCTGTTTCACGCAGCTGGCTCCCTTCCTCCTTGCCCTTATGTTTGCTTCGGTGCGAGGGCATTTTCCTGCGTCTGATTATCTGTGCATGACCTGCCTTCCTCTGACGTCCCTTCTGACTCCTGGCTTATTCTTGCTGTTGCTGATCTCTGTATTCCTGATCCTGGCTTGTCTGCGTACCTGCATAGGTTCCTGACCCCGGCTTGTCTTTTGGTCTATGCTCCTGGATTGCGGTTTTGCTTTGGTTGTTTCACTAAGGGGTTTTTTGCACTTTGCATTTGTCTGGTTCCTGGCCTTCCAGAGGAGCAAATTTGTGGATATTTATTCTTGGCTTTCCTTGGAAGAGGCTCCTCCGGACCGGGATATTCGGGGGAGGTATTCATTGGCTCCAGCCTCTTTGACACGGTGTGCGGTTGCTTGGGATGAGTGGATCAGTTGGAGGCTGTGGTGGGGGATGCTGTGAGGATTGATGGGGTGTTGTGGTTGGTACCGGAATTGGTTTAGTCGGGGTGTATTCCCGGCGGCTATTGGGGGGCCGGGTGTCTGGGTTGGCTTTTGGGTTGTTGCGGGGGGACAGATTGTTCATAGGAATTTGGGATGCGCAAGTCTTTGCGGTCTTGACTGGTGGTGGTGCAGTCTGATACTCGGTGCCTGGTTTAGTTCTCACTCTTGCAACAGTTATTTTCCAGGTGTTTGCTCGGCTCATTATGGTCAGTGTTTGGGGTGGCTTTTTGTTTTGCTTTTTTGTGGCTCTGCGTCTGGGGGAGTTGTTTAGTTCTTTTCAATTCAGTCCCGGTGTGTGTTTCTGGATTTTGTGCGTTTGCTTCTGGTTCTCTCTCGTTTCGTATCCGCCGCTTCGAGAGGGATGTCTATGGTTCTGGGGTTTGGGTGACTGTTTTCGGTGGCGGGTTTGGATATCATTGGGGCTGCTATGAAGGCGGATATGACTGGTTTGGGTACTGAGTCTGTTTGCTGTATCGGTCGGAGGGAGTCCGCACTGCTTTCTCTTATGTTAGGCCGGACAGGATGGTTGGGTGTTGAGTTGTAGTTTCTGTTGCTATACTGTGTTTTTTGTTTTCTGTTCAGGTCACGGCCTTGTTGCTGCTGGATTGTTGGCCACTTTCGTTATTTGGGTGTGATGGAGAGCGGCGGATTGTGGTGGTGGGTGCTGCTGTCTTTCGACCCTTTGTTTTTTCGTTGGTGTCCTGGTTTGTCTATCTGGGTCCGCAGTGGTCTCGCTTTCTTCCTGAGGTTGGTTGGTACGTTTAGTGGTCCCCCTTGGGTTCTTGTGGTGCACTTGTGGGGGTAATGACCTTGGCTCTGGCCCAGCTTGGCTTTTGGTGCGGCCATTCATGGGAAATTTTTCTGTTCTCCTTTGCCATTTCCCTGGGCTGGTGTTCCGTGACCAGTGATTATTCCACGCCAGCGCTGGGTTGGTGACAGGGATCGCAGGGCATTGGAAGTACGGGATTTGTCTGACTCAACGCGTGTTGAGTGTGTCATTCACAATTGGGGGTTGTCTGTGCAACATTCTGTTTTTGTGGATTCGTCTTTTCCTTGTTTAGGTCAGATGGGGTGGCTCACTGTGCGGTTGGGCTACATTTTCTTTTTTCTTTTCGTTTCACTTTGGACATTTTTTGGGGGGGTTTGGAGCAGGCCATAGCTTTCTATGGGGGGAAGGGCCTGGCTGCATAGGATGTACGCATCAGGCCCTGTGGCGCTTTTGGCCCTTGCCAATAGGAAAAATGGTACATCATGTTTGGAATGCATGGTTAACAGGTGGATGTCAGGCCAGCGGCCTTGGGCATTAAGCACCCGGACCACGGTCGCGGGTTGTGGTCACCGCCCCTTATTGAGCTGCACAGACCAGCTAATGGGGTGTGGTGGAATGGAGGAAAAGATGGGTTGAGCCTTTTGGGGCTCAGTAGGGTGGGCATAAGTTTATGCCTAGCATTTGGCAAGGGCTTAAAGTTGTGGTGGTTATTAAATTTTAAGTTAATAAAGCTGTGGCCTGGTTTTTACATCCAAACAAGTTGTGTGTGTCTTTATTTGATCTATACCACATGCCCTAGACAAGAATTCCCCACAAGCCCTAAGAAGGGGAATCATGTCAGGGCTGTGGGGGGGTCAAAGAAAGCTTGTAAGGGGTATCTGCCCCTTTAATGTTTAAGAAGGGGTGGGGCATGGGAACCAATATAAGGGGGACACTTGGAGCATCACTTCCTTTTCAGAAGTGAATACCAAAAGTATCGGCCCTCCCTCCCTCCCTGTATTTGGGTTTTATTGTTAGTTTGGGGTTTGTTTTCTGGTGGGTTTTGGGTCATGAAAGTACCTGGGTTTACTTTATTTGTCACAGCTTTTGGCGCTTGCCAATAGGAAAAATGGTACATCATGTTTGGAATGCATGGTTAACAGGTGGATGTCAGGCCAGCGGCCTTGGGCATTAAGCACCCGGACCACGGTCGCGGGTTGTGGTCACCGCCCCTCATTGAGCTGCACAGACCAGCTAATGGGGTGTGGTGGAATGGAGGAAAAGATGGGTTGAGCCTTTTGGGGCTCAGTAGGGTGGGCATAAGTTTATGCCTAGCATTTGGCAAGGGCTTAAAGTTGTGGTGGTTATTAAATTTTAAGTTAATAAAGCTGTGGCCTGGTTTTTACATCCAAACAAGTTGTGTGTGTCTTTATTTGATCTATACCACATGCCCTAGACAAGCAGGTGTGGGGGCAGAACGCAGATTCCAGCACCTGTTATTGCATGAAATCAGGTTGGTACATCCCAGGTGCCCTAGGCATGGTTGGTAAGTTGACTGCCACTGTGCCATATGGCACCAGAAGGAACGGACAGCGCAGGCACAGAGAGCGCCTCCGGCAGGATCCCAGCCGGTGCCTGCCTGCTTATAAGGTTCTTTTTTCCTTAATGCAGCAATTAGTTTTATTTTCAAGTATAAGTCTGTGGATATCGCTAATGTAACCATCATTTGCTGCGCTATGTTAATCATATGAAAGTTCCGCTTTAAGACAAAAGCTGCAGTGTTCCCTTAGTGTGTCTGGTGTCTGAATGACTGACCCCCAATGAGCTGTCATTGTGCCTTTTCCCACACAAATACAGACTCAGCATTGTGTCCATACTAGACATGGATGGGAAGATTGTGGGGGCCAGTACACTTACTAAAAGTAATTGGGGGGTAAAAATCGGACAGTGAAGCATGTATATAAAGGAAAAGTGGAGTCATTCTAGGGCTGTAAGGAACAATTAACATTCTCTTTAATTTAAATTAATCTTTTAAACAGTGAAATAAGTTTATTTTAACTTTAAATATTACATTCCTACAGCTAGCATATGCGAAAATGAGTTACTCATATGCAGAGGAGTAACTAGAAGCCACCGGGCCTTTGTATAAAAATTGCCATGGGCCCCCCCGACCACATTGCCCCCCCCATTGCCCCCAATCTCCACATTGCCCCCAATCTCCACATTGCCTCCACATTGCCCCCAATCTCCACATTACCCCCAATCTCCACATTGCCCCCAAGTGCCCCCAATTTCCACATTGCCCCCAATCTCTACATTACCTCCATATTGCCCCCAATCTCCACATTGCCTCCACATTGCCCCCAATCTCCACATTGCCCCCAATCTCCACATTGCCTCCACATTGCCCCCAATCTCCACATTGCCCCCAAGTGCCCCCAATCTCCACATTGCCCCCAATCTCTACATTACCTCCATATTGCCCCCAATCTCCACATTGCCTCCACATTGCCCCCAATCTCCACATTGCCCCCAAGTGCCCCCAATCTCCACATTGCCCCCAATCTCTACATTACCTCCATATTGCCCCCAATCTCCACATTGCCTCCACATTGCCCCCAGTCTCCACATTGCTCCCAATCTCCACCTCCACATTGTCCCTATTGACCCCACCAGTGTCCATCTCCTATCTCCCTGGTGGTCCAGCGGAGTTGCAGGATAGGTCTGTGCCTCCTTCTGCACAGACCTGTATACAGCTGGAGCTCCAGCGCAGTCCTCTCTTCAGTAATGCAAAGCGCTGGGAGATGATGTCATCTTCCAGCGCTTTGCATTACTAGAATCCCGAAGAGACCAGCTCAGCTGCTAGAGGGCTGTGTCAAAGAAGACACAGACCTCTGCTTGTGTTATTTCTTGTTGCGGGAGCCAGACGGGGGGGGGGGGGTCGTGACCACTGCGACCCCTATTTATAAGCCACTACTCATATGTTACATCCCTAAAGTAAAATCACAAACTTGCTTTTAACGCATGTGTAAATTGTCCTGTTCAGACAGTATTTATTTAATGCTGGTTGTGCTGTTTTTATTGCGTAATAAGAGCAGGACCGGATTTCCCAATAGGCAGAATAGGCACCTGCCAAGAGCTCCAACTCTTGAGGGGCGGTGCCTCAGCTCTACTGGCCACACCCACATTCTGAATTGTGGGTGTGCATCAGTTGATTCCCCTTTACAGGCTATTGTTTAACCATTTAGGTGCTTTACAATTCCACAATATTAAAGCTTTTTTCTTTGTCTTTGCTTGTTGTGGGCCAAGGGTATTTACTGCTCCAGGAAACAGTTGATGAAACTGGGAGCGGGGTAATGTGAGGAATTGGGGCGTGGTCATGGGTGGAGCTAAGGGCACTTACAGTGCCTTGCCTAGCAGTACCTGGGATGTAAATCTGGCCCTGGGTAAGAGCTATGTCAGTTATTTGACTGTGAGTAGTACACACTGTTCTTGAATTTAGAAAGGATGTTATCTTATCATTTACAGACAATCCTTGGCAATCACCTCTGATTGCTGTGGTACTTGAAGACCTGGAAGATGCAGGGATAGCTGCTTCTTCAGAGAATAAATAAGATTAGATTTTAGAGAATCAGAAAAATGTTACAGGGACCAGCATGAGTATAGTATAGAGTATTTAAGTGTATTTAACCCTAGTTTTATTAGGTGTAAGGGTACCTTTAACCCCTGGATTGCTTCACAATGTGATGAAGACCTTTCTAGCACTGAAGGGGTTAAAAGTCCAAATTAATTCAAGATAAATTATAGTTGTTCCCCATGGTGCTGTTGGCTGGCCCCAGAATTTCTCCACTTTGTGTAATGGCCCAGTGTGCTTTAGTTTATTATTACAGGTGTATTTAAAGGGATAGTAATGTTTCACAATAAAAGTCGCTCCAATTAATCTTCACAGTATTTGGGCCATGGAGAGTGTTATTTAAATGCTGTCAGAGTTGTAATTCAAGAGTAATTGAATGATAAAGTATCCCCCTCCTGCCCCTTTTACTGATGTAACACTGCTCACCTCAGAGCAGCAAGACTGTCCAGATGGATTGTAGAGAGGGACAATCTTCAGTGAGCATATGGAAAACACTGATACACCTGTCAAGGGGGGCAGGGTTTTCATTGTTCTCATAGTAAGATTGTCTCTTGCTGTGTCATGTCCGATCAAGAGACCAGATTCCACATCTGAGGGGAGGTGGCTTACACTAGGTAAAAGGGATGGGAGGGGGATACTTTCTCATTCAATTATGCTTGAACTACAACTCTGACAGTATTGATGTAACACTCTCCATGGCCCAAATACTATGAAGATTAATAGGAGCTGCTGTTTTTGTGAAACATTACTATCCCTTTAACACCCATGGTTCCATGGTTCTATAGTTGTCCTGGACTAAAGGGTGTTAATAAATCAGAATATTTATTTCAAGAACTTGTGTAGTTTTTCAGCAAACTTGGGGAAGCAATTTTAATTCGTACTCCCAACTTACTGGTCAGGAGTCTGCACTTGCCTCTATATAACAGATCAGGGGATTGAGGAGTGCAAGGACAATCAATGCACCCCAGGTTGCTGAAATATATTTTAAGGCAAGCGGTGACAACCTGAGTCCCACCAGCTGTGTTGAGAGCTACAATTCCCATCATCGTACCTGGGAACTCTCCAGATTTGCCCTGTAGACGGTTTTGACACTGCTTTACCGGGTCTCTGGGGCTGATTCCTCCGGATGTGGGGAGTTTACACTGAAACTCTGCCCACTTCTGCCAATTCCCCCCTGTGTTCCTCCTTCCTGCAGCCTCTTTGAATAGCTTTGTCACAATTTTGAGCCCTGCCCCCAACTAGGGTTGTCACATTTTCTTAAAAAAAATACCGGCCATGGCATTCCCTCCATAGACTTAACATTGGACAGAAGCCAATTTTTTTACCAGCCTGCAGTAAAATACCAGCTGGGTGGCAACCCTACCCCTAACTTGCATCAAGCCCCATTCCTTTTTGACGCGATTTGCGTCATTTTTCACCACCCGCTGCACCAGAGGACTCCCCTCCAGGAGAGAACAATCGAAAGTTCCCAGGTATGCCCATCATCCCTGGCCCATACCTCCCAAGTGTCCCTCTTTAGGAGGGACAGTCCCTCTTTGAAACCCAAATCCCACCCTGGTGTCCCTGTGTTTAGGAGATCACACTGTGTGGTGTGTGTATAAGTGTATCACCCTGGTGTCCCTGTGTTTAGGAGATCACACTGTGTGGTGTGTGTATAAGTGTATCACCCTTGTGTCCCTGTGTTTAGGAGATCAGACTGTGTGGTGTGTGTATAAGTGTATCACCCTGGTGTCCCTGTGTTTAGGAGATCAGACTGTGTGGTGTGTATATAAGTGTATCACCCTAGTGTCCCTGTGTTTAGGAGATCAGACTGTGCGGTGTGTATAGAAGTATATCACCCTGGTGTCCCTGTGTTTAGGAGATCAGACTGTGTGGTGTGTATATAAGTGTATCACCCTGGTGTCCCTGTGTTTAGGAGATCAGACTATGTGGTGTGTATAGAAGTGTATCACCCTGGTGTCCCTGTGTTTAGGAGATCAGACTGTGTGGTGTGTATATAAGTGTATCACCCTGGTGTCCCTGTGTTTAGGAGATCAGACTGTGTGGTGTGTGTATATAAGTGTATCACCCTGGTGTCCCTGTGTTTAGGAGATCAGACTGTGTGGTGTGTGTGTGTATATAAGTGTATCACCCTGGTGTCCCTGTGTTTAGGAGATCAGTCTGTGTGGTGTGTATATGTGTATCACCCAGGTGTCCCTGTGTTTAGGAGATCAGACTGTGCAGTGTGTATATAAGTGTATCACCCTGGTGTCCCTCTGTTTAGGAGATCAGACTGTGTGGTGTGTATAGAAGTGTATCACCCTGGTGTCCCTGTGTTTAGTAGATCAGACTGTGTGGTGTGTATATAAGTGTATCACCCTGGTGTCCCTGTGTTTAGAAATCAGACTGTGTGGTGTGTATATAAGTGTATCCCATTGTTCCACAGCATTAAAACTCACATTAATGTCTGTATAAACTTCAGTATATGTGTTTATAAATTAGTCTATGTAAATAAAATACATTGGTATTGCTCTAAATAATTTATTATGTTACACAAAGAGGTATCAATAGATCATGAAATAACCTAAAAATTCTGTGTACTGCCCCGCCCACCAGCCAAACCCCCAGCCACACCACCTAAAACAAAAATGTCCTTCTTTTGACATTTGAAATGTCAGAAAGTATGCTGGCCAGCAGATGAGGGGAATTGTAGTCCTCAGCAACTGTATGGCGTCAGTTAGCCCACCCTTATCTTAAAGCAGCAGTAATGTTTTATTTTAACTTTTTATTATTCTAGTATTGCATACTAAAATATTTTACCTGCTGGTTTTGGAGACACCGTAAACTGGAAAGGCTATAAAAATATTGCACACATCCTCTTTCAAAAATCCCTTTACAACCTATTGCATCACATTTAGGGTTGCAAGACCATCCCTTTAAACAGTGACTGCAGGGCAGCAGGGATTATTACTTATCCTGCAATGTTTCCAGTGTGCAAAGCAGCACACATTTTACATAGGTGGCCTTTTCTAAAGGGGTAGGGTTGCCACCCGGCCAGTATTTTACCGGCAGGCCAGTAAAAAATTGTCTTCCGTCCAATGTTAAGTCTATGGAGGGAATGCCATGGCCGGTATTTTTTTGAAGAAAAGGTCGCAACCCTATAAAGGGGTGATCCGGCAACCCTAATCACGTTAATGAAGTGACATCTAAACTAAGGTCCTGGGGCCATTTGTGGCTGTTGGCATGGTCAATATAGCCAGTATTTCAATTAAATGTGATGTGGGAAAATGCAATAATCCTAAACTGATATATAACAATGAGACAGATATTTAATGCTCAATATGTAAGTTAATGTAGTAAAATGCTATGCAGTGTTTGTATATGATATAGTCAGTTTACACTCTTATTTAGTGTCTATGATAATTTTTATGTTTAATGGAGAAGTAAACTTTCTATTTTTTTGTAAAATCATATATTGTAGGGCTTTTCCTGCTGGGTAAAACAAGGGTACTCCCTCTGGAGATGCTTCTTTTCAGATTTATTCCTATTTAAAGTGTTGGTTTTCAACATTATCATTGTCCTCTAGTGGTCAAATTACAGACAGTTATTCAGTTGCATTCTATGAGGGAGGTGAGTCAGTGACAGCAGTTCTCCATAGAATATGATTTTAACTGCAGAGTCACTTCTTGCCAGTTTGAACTTTCAAGAAGTATGTTCCATGAATCTATGTTTCCAGTGAGTATAACAGTTTTGAACTGTTATAACTTTTGTATAACTACTGCCGGCAATGGTAGTGCCCTTGTTTTGTGAACCAATGCATTGGAGACCTCTTTAGCAGTCATGGGGTTAAAATCCCCATTAATGTGTTTCTCCAGAATGACACCCATTTAGGATGATGTATATCACCCTTAGTACTCAACTGATAGAACATCATTGCTGTCATCCCTCCCCTTTGCATCAGTGATGTATTTTTTTATAAAGAAAAATGGCCGCCTTCAGGATACTGCTGTTCTGCAGGGAAACAACATATTTCCAAATGAAAGATTACACTTGTATGCTAATTAATCCTGCTTTATATTTTGGTAATATCTGTCCTTTAACTCCTTGGAGAATGAGAGGATCCTAGCTTCTTAGAGATTGACTTTATCTAGCCTGCAATTTTCACTTAGAGCTGTCCCATGAATGGTGCATCAAAGTAAATAGAAAAACAGAGGATTCCCAAAGTATCTATACTTTCCTTTTTATTGAGGCGGGGTTTATTTCCCCGGATGTATGAGGCGAAACAGATCGCCAAACCATTTACCTAATGCTTCCTCGTATTCTATGTATTGGTTTATGCTTGCTTCATATTTAGGCTGACCATACATACCATTTTAAAAGAGACAGTACTGTTTTTTTTCCATATTTCCAGACTGTCCAGTCTTTTTAATTAAAATGTCAATTTTGTCCCGTTTTTAGTATTACTTATATAGAGTTTTTAATTTTTTGTGGATACACTGAACGCAGCTTGTTTATTTCTCATAAGATAAAGTAAATCAGAACTTCCTATCGTCACACTAGTGGTTTTACTGTGCACATTGATTACCATAGAGTCTTATGATTCGAGTGACTCATAACTGTCTAAGACTCTTGAGTCTATGGTAATTTACCATAGAGTCTCTTAGACAGTGATATGACGACGAGTCATAAGACTCTATGGTAATCAATGCTTACAGTAAACACAGTAAAATCACTAGTGTGAGTGAAGAAGAGAGGAGGTTCCGATTTACTTCAGGGGCAGGCTTTTTGGCCAGAGAGAGAACACCGCTAGTAAGAGATGGAGCAAACGTGTTCTCGCTGCTTGCAGCTTACTGCGATTGGACTTGGAGTGATGGAGCCACTCTGTCTGTCTCACACCCCGTCCCAATTTTGTCTCAAGGAAATATGGTCAGCCTATTCATATTGATTGTACATGTGCTGTGTTTTCTGTACTCTTCAGCTTCTTTGTACCCAACATTCTCTCAATAAAGTTTATTTAAAAAAAACAACAACAAATGATTGTCTTACCTTGCCCATCCCTGAATGTGCATGTCCCATTTTGACCACCACAGGGAAAGTCGGTGTCGTCAACTAGAAGAGATCAAGAGAAAGATAATTGAAACATCTGTTTCCGCAGTCCTCATAAATCAGTGTTGTTCACCCTCCAGCTGTTGGGCTCTACAAGTCTTAGCCAACAGCTGGCTGGGGATGATAGGATTTGTAGTCCACAACAGCTGGAAGGATCTCAAGTTACTTAACCCTGTCATAAAAATTCACAGCTAGGAATTAATATCATGGTTTGACATTGATACTAAATTTCTGGGTCCTGGGGACAGGTGAAGGGACAGATTTTCAGTTCAAGGTCCCATATTACATGCTCTGCAGAGGGAAAGCTGTGTGTGCTTAAAGGGATAGTAATACTTAAAATGTAAATTAAAATATATTGTAGGGTTTATCCCCTGAGTAAAACAAGGGTGCTCCCACTGCTGAAAGGTGTTTTATTCGAAAGTTATTACATCTCAAACTTGATTTTTGTAGGTGCACTATCACAGTGACCTGAAATTGTACAGTGGCAGAGGCGTGACTAGAAGCCACCATGCCATGGTGCAGAGACTGACAAATATCATCTCCCAGCGCTCTGCGTTACTAGAGAACGGAAGAGGTCACTCAGTTGCCTCTGCTAGTTGTGAGCGGGGGGTCGCAGGGGGCCCGGTCGCACGTGCGACCTCTGCGACCCCCATTGTTATGCCACCATACAGTGGTGCTGTTGCTACACCAGCAATCAATGGGAGTTTTGTGGGATCATTATTTGTGCCCTATGGTAAAGCTGGCTTGTTCCAGAATTTATCCACTTTCATTTGTGCATATGGAATTTATACTAACGTGTGTGTGTGTGTGTGTATATATATATATATATATATATATATATATATATATATATATATATATATCTTAATTGACGTAGATATTTGTAAGCAGCTCCTTACCCCTATTGGATCGTGGTAATTTTTTTTTGTACCCTCAGGACAACAATGGCATCTGCTTAGTGTCAGGGGAAGGGCAGGGAGGTTGGCAGCACGCACTGTGCAGATGAATGTTTCCTGATGGGCACAGAGCGCACAGTTCACAGCCTGACTTCACTTAGTCTTGGGGCGTCTCTTTCCAGCTGCTCAATAATAATTTCTCAAAATTTGGTTAACTGTTTAAGTGGGAGAGGTGTGTCCAACGCATCTCAGGGCGATGTTCTGGTCAGGATAATGATTTGTTTGCGCAACGATAAAGAAAGTATGTGAGATTCAATAAGCAGTTATAGGACACAAGGGGTTCCCACTCAACCCCCCCCACGAAAAACTATATATCAAAAATAAATAATCCAAGAGCTAAAATAATCTCTAAAAATATATTTATTAAATGAACGTGCATCTGATGATATTAATTATTAATATTAATTGGACACAAGAAACTAGAGTATATATACATATGTGCTGTCCAGCCAGCGTACCACATACACACACACACCCAGATTAGTCTTCCAGATAATGACCAAAAACACCACTCATTTGTCTGCACATCCAGCTGTCTCACAGCAATCCAATGAAGAATTCTTCAGGCCAGTGAGTGGCACCATATTACAGAGTGGCGTTACTCAAAAAACAGGAGTAACCAAAACAAAATGGCTGTGTATGTCAGGACGCTAGTATTGGCAGCCCACATAAAAACAACAACAGCCTTAATATCAGAGCAAGAATACTCCCAATGCAAAATATTATCTTCATGTGGCAAAAATGTATACTTATCAAGAGATTCTGTTAGCACTTGGATTCAGAGGCGTAACTAGAAGCCTACGGGCCCTGGTGAAGTGCCACGAGCCCCCCCCCCGATCACATTGACTCCCTCCACAATGCCCCTTAATCTCCACAATGCCCCCATCTCCTACCTGGAGCTCCTGCGTGGTCCTCTTAGTAATGCAATGCACTGGGAGATGATGTCATCTCCCAGCGCTCTGCATTACTAGAGTGCAAGAGGGAGATTGCGGACTCCTGGTGGCAGGGTCGCAGGGGACGGCAGGGCCCCTGAAGTGCACGGGCCCGGTCGCAGGTGCGACCCCTATAGTTATGCCACTGCTTGGATTATTTATTTTTGATTTTCTGGAAAGCTATCTGGTGCTCAAATGGTTATCAGGGCCCACAACAATCCTGAGGTGGGCAGCAGGGCCATTTTTAGATCAATACAGATAACTTTTTTCTGAGAGGTGGGAGGCTCCAGGTGTGAGTGTTTTAGGGGAATACTGGTACATACAAGGCAGGAGTTGTCTATTCAGGGGCCCTGTCACTTATCTGCCTTTGGAAATCTATCCAATAGATCCCTCATTTCATAGATCAATTCAAAGGACAGAGAAAGTATATGCTTCAGAGATGATTTTCATCAAATCACATATGGACAATGGTAGGGGAGAGAGGGATAAAGGGCATAGCTGGGAACTTGCTGGGTGACTCCGGGTGAAGGCTGAACTTCTCTGGGCACCATAGAACATTTGCTGCTAACTTGGAGCTTCTTAGTTATTCATACTAGAAGAACTAGTTATTATTTGTGCTAGTTGTTAAGGCCAAGGCAAGTTTAAGAAGAGAGATGAGTTGGATTCGACTCTGAGGTGGTGTTGCCTGGCCACAGACACGACACACACTGACCAATGAAACACCAGCCTCTATAGGAGGCAGTCTTGCCGTGTTTCATTGGACAGAGGAGAAATAGCATAGTAGATATTGCTGTGTCGACCAGGTCTGGCCAGGTCTAAGGAGCAGGAGTATCTGAGTATGACTGATTTGGGGGAAAGAGAGAGAAAGCTATCTGATTAACCCTTGGAGTGCCAGAGGAGTATGCAACAAATTTGATTACTGGGAAATAGATATCTACGTGATTAAACCTTTGGAGCACCAAGCTTTGAACTTATGATACTCTTCCTACTGTCTCTGTATGTTATCATGATTTCTAATTAGATTGTAAGCTCCTTGGGGCAGAGTCCTTTCCCAATTATTGATTGTCTTTGCTGCACTCCCCACCCACACTAATAATGTAGTGATCGCACTTTAGCCACATGCTCTTAAAGAAATAATAATACTTAAAATGTAAAAACAAATATGTTGTAGGGTTTATCCCTCTGAGTAAAACAAGAGTACTCCCACTGCTGAAAGGTGTTTTATTCAAAAGCTATTACAGCTCAAAGTTGAAATTTTTAGGTGCAATATCACATTGGCCTGAAATTGTACAGTGGCGCTGTTGCTACTCCATCCTATGGAGATTTATAGTCTACAGACCAGAGCTGTCCATAGGATGGTGTAGCAACAGCGCCACAGTACAATTTCAGGCCACTGTGATATTGCACCTAAAAAATTCCGCATTGAGCGGTAATAACTTTTTAATAAAACACCTCTCAGCAGCAGGAGTATCCTTGTTCTACTCAGGGGTATAAACCCTACAACATATTTTATTTTACATTTTAAGTATTACTATCCCTTTAACCCTGTCCAGTATTTTTATATTTTACCATTGCTATTTCTTTAAAGCGCTGTATACATGAATTGGCGCTATATAAATAAAGATACACAGGGCTGGATTTCCCAGTAGGCAGAGTAGGCAACTGCCTAGAGCTCCAAATTTTGAGGGGCGGTGCCTCAGCTGTGCTGGCCACACCCACATTCTGAATTGTGGATGTGGTCAGCGCAATCACAGTGTCCCTGCACCAGTTTTATACCCCTTTTCAGGTTCTTATTTAACCCCGTGGATTCAAGAGAGATCTCTCTAGCAACCAAGGACTTAAAGATTTTTTTTTCCCTTACATAGTAACATAGTTGATGAGGCTGAAAAAAGACATGCGTCCATCAAGTCCAGCCCAAGCCAAAAGCACCCCTGTTGATCCAGAGGAAGGCAAAAAAAAAGCCCTCTGGAGCAATTTCCAATTTAGCCCCAAGTGGATAAAAAAAATTCCTTCCTAACTCCAAATGTCAGTCAGATAGTTCCCTGGATCAACATCCTATCTGCATTGAAGCCAACTGTCATAATTCTCAATATTGTTCTGCGCTAGATAGACATCCATTGCTTTCTTGAAAACAGTTACATTATCTGCGAGTACAATATCCTGAGACAAAGAATTCCACAGCTTTACAGCCTTTACTGTAAAGAATCCCTGCCTTTGGTTTAGTCGAAAGAGCCTTTTCTCTAGTCTTAATGGATGACTTCTTGTTCTTAGCTCAGCTCTTTGCATAAATAATTGTGTGATTGTTTAATTCTTACTGGTTAAAGTGCAAACGAATCAGGAAACGGAACACTTCTTTTACCGTTTTATGTCTTACAGAATCATTTTGCACATTCCTGCGTGCCTGCTCGCACCACACTCCAAAATGGTGCCTTTGTGCAGGGCTGGATTAACGAACAACTCCTAATAGTATCCCCTCCTTGTGTCTTTGTTCAAGAGATAACATCGTCCATCAGTTCTGGATGTCAGGTCTATGTAAGTGGACATGGCAATTGCTGGACGGTTTTTCAAACTGAAGCAGGGAGACTGCATGAGCCTACTTAACCCTCGCAATGCTCTGTACAACCCTTTGGACCTTAAAGGCACGAATGAATCGTATGTGTCACAAGTTGTTATCAGATTGTAGACAATTAGCAGTAGACTACAAAAGAGGTCGAAAACAACTAGGGATATCACATTTTCCGGAATACCTGGGACTGTCCCTTATTGGGGGTCTGTGTCCTGCATCCTGGGTCACCCCCCACCAGGACAATAAAGAGTCCCAGAGTGGAGCAACACGCACCAGTCCAGCCAGCCAATGAAATGTATTTGCTAAATGGTCCTCATTGGCTGGCTGAGCAAGCCAATGAGGACCATATAGCAAATACATTTCATTGGCTGGCTGGACTGGTACACGTGAGACAGCTAGGATGGATCAGGTATGCTGGTGCTGCAAGTGAGACCTGCTGCTGAGGCTCCCGCCGGTGCTGACCATTTTTCTGAGGCTGATACAGAGTAAGATTTCCCACTGGGAACTCTTATTCTATGTCAGCCTCAGAAAGATGGTCAGCACCGGCGGGAGACTCAGCCACGGGACTAGGGTGACCACATGTCCCAAAATGGCAGAATGGAAATGTGGTCACCCTAAAAACAACTGATCCTATACACGTATACTTGACCGCTATTTGAAGGTCTAGTAGGTAAGTCCATCTAATAAACAAATGAAGAGACACATATTCATAAGGTGCAGATCGATCTCCTTTAACCCTATGAGTGCCAGAGGTATCCAAAGCATTGTTTTGCAATGCGTTGGATACCTCTGTAGCACTCAAAGAGTTAAATCAAAGATAACTTTTATAAGTCCCTTAGAAGAAGTTGGCTTGCCTGTTTCTTTGCTCGTTTGACCATTTATGAGATGACAAAAAACAAAGGAAACAAAAGTGAGGCTGTTGCAGGTCTCTGATCGCTCAGTATACGGATATCCTAGTAGATAATGATATTCTTCTACTTTCAGTTCTACCCATTTCCAGTAAAATTAATTTACTAAAATTCCACCATTAAGATGAAAAAAAGGGGAATTCATCAAAGTGTGGGAAGAGCTGTATATCCCCTTTCCCATCAACAAACCGAGAGGAGGTTTCCAGTTACCGAAAATCCCACTTTAAAGTGGAACTTTCACCTGCGTGATTCCTGCTCCAGGTGAAAGAGAAAACCAAATGAAGTCTGAATTGTGGGAGTTTTATTGTTATTAAATCATTGTGCTTAAAGGGATAGTAATACTTCATTTTAACTTTATTTTATTTTGTAGGTATTAAAAAAACTGGAAGAATGATATAAGTCTTATCTCTGAAACCTTTATGGTTTAAGAGATATTCACAAACAAAGTATCCCCCCCCCCTGTTCAACCAGATCAGAAGGGAGATGCCCAGGTAGACTGCAGAGAGGGACAATCTTCAATTAAGATAATGGAAAAAGCTGAAAAACTTGTCAAGGGGGGAAGGGCTTTCATTGCTTTCATATAAAGAAAATTGTCCCCTTCTGTTATCTGTACTGTCATACAACCAGACTCACATCTGAGAAGAGATGGCTTACACTAGGTAAAAGGGGCGGGGAGGGGAACTTTGCTTGTGAATACCTCATAAACCATAAAGGTTTGAGAGATAAGACTTATATCATTCTTCATGTTTTTTTAATGCCTACAAAATAAAATAAAGTTAAAACGAAGTGTTACTATCCCTTTAAAGGGATAGTAATACCTAAAATGTAAAAAAAAAACATGTTGTAGGGTTTATCCCCCTGAGTAAAACAAGGGTACTCCCACTGCTGAAAGATGTTTCATTCAAAAGTTATTAATTTTCAAAGTTGAATATTTTAGGTGCAATATCACAGTGGCCTGAAATTTTACAGTGGCGCTGTTGCTACACGATCCTATGGACAGCTCTGGTCTCAGGACCATAAATCTCCATAGGATGGTGTAGCAACAGCGCCACTGTACAATTTCAGGCCACTGTGATATTGCACCTAAAAAATTCAACTTTGAAAATTAATAACTTTTGAATGAAACATCTTTCAGCAGTGGGAGTACTCTTGTTTTACTCAGGGGGATAAACCCTACAACATGTATTTTTTTTTACATTTTAGGTATTACTATCCCTTTAAAGGGCTAGTAAACTCAGAGCATTCTCAATGTCCTTTCACCAGTTTTATACTCCTTTACAGTAGGGTGACCAGACTTCACCTTTAACTGGGGACACATATGAAAAATACATACTGCAGGGCTGCTTGATTTCAGTGCAGTCCTGAAACATGCCTATTTCCTATGTGTCCCCAGTTAAAGGTGAGGTCTGGTCAGCCTACTTTACAGGCTATTATTAATCCCTCTCTGCTTGAGAAATATCCTGTGCATTGAGGAGCAATGTGTTGGAGATCTCTCCAGCATCCAAGGGGTTAAAAATTATTTAGTTCATGCTTGTTATAGGCCAAGGGTATTTTCTGTGCCATGAAACAGTGGCTGGGGTCATGTGAATAGTGGGGGTATGGCCATGGGCGGAGTTAAGATCTCATAGATTGACTTGCCTAGGAGAGCATGGGATTTAAATCTAGCCCTCTCTATATCTGGCTATTAACCTTCATGCTAGGCACTGTCTAAAAAGTAGCTGCAAAATTACATCTTAAATGATAGGGTCCTAAAAGATAGTGGTAGAGATTAGTCACCTCGAATCGCCCTGCTGGAGCTCTCAAATTAAAAGATCATAACGCCTACAAAATTTAATTTGTTGATATACCTTTAAATTATATGTAATTATAGCTAGAATCTGTAACATTATTTATTTTATGTTACATCCCTAGAATATAATCCTAAATTTGCTATTTGCTTTCAAGTACATGTATATGCTTTCCTATTAAGATGTCATTTGGTTAACTTAATTTGTGATATTTAATGAGAAATAAAACCAAGGCAGTTAATTTATTGCGATTACATTCCATCCCTCTTGTATTTAAAAGGTTGTTACTTTATCTCAGGCTGTTTACAGACAGTAGAGCATTGGTACATCTTAGGCACCTACACATCACAGAACATTTCAAATGGCCCAAGAGGGACACTTTTGTTTTAGGTGGTGTTGCTGGGGATGTGGCTGGTGGGTGGGGCATTACTGAAAATCTTTAGGTTATTTTGTGACCTTTTATCACCTTTTTGTGTTACTGAATAAGTAATTTATAGCAAAAGCAAATTATTTTATTTACACAGGCTAACTTATAATTGCATATACTAAAGTTTATACAAACATTAATGTGAGTTTTATTGCTGTGGAGCAACGTGATACACTTATATACACACCACACAGTCTGATCTCCTAAACACAGGGACACCAGGGTGATACACTTATATACACACAGCACAGTCTGATCTCCTAAACATAGGGACACCAGGGTGATACACTTCTATACACACCACACAGTCTGATCTCCTAAACACAGGGACACCAGGGTGATACACTTATATACACACAGCACAGTCTGATCTCCTAAACATAGGGACACCAGGGTGATACACTTCTATACACACCACACAGTCTGATCTCCTAAACACAGGGACACCAGGGTGGGGAAGAGGTACATGTTCTCAAAAAGGGACTGTCCTGACCAAAGAGGGACACTTGGGAGGTATGGACCCCTGATATCTTCTAAAGAGGGACATTTGGGATGTATGGACCCTAATATCTCCTATAAAGGGATATTTAGAAGGTAGGCACTCCTAATATATTCTAAAGAGGGATACTTGGGAGGTATGGACCTCTAATATCTTCTAAAGAAGGACACATGGGAGATGTGGACCCCTAATATCTCCTAGAGATGGACACTTGGGAGGTATGGACCCCTAATATCTTCTAAAAAGGGACACTTGGAAGGTATGTACCCCTAATATCTCCTGGGTACGAATCCCTAATATCTCCTAAAGAGGGACAATTGGAAGGTACAGACCCCTGGGAGTTATGCATTTCTGTGCATTAACCTGAAACAGAATGATCTTTAAATTATTTACTATGTCTCATCCTTTTATTGCCCCTTAATCCTTCAGGCGCCAGAGAGGTATCTAAAGCATTGCAACTTAACCCTTTGAGTGCCAGAGAGGTATCTGATGCATTGCACTCAAAGGGTTAAGTGATTGTACCTGGGGCTGTGTAGATATCACATGGGATTTAATTTGGGGTGGGGTGAGGAGTCAGATTTAAGAATGAGAAAAAAGGGGGGGTCCAGCTTCAATCCAGAAAATGACAGATAACAGCCCTAGGCACTCAAAGGGTTTCTTTTAGAAAGAAAACATATTAGAGAGAAAATGTCCTGTACATGCCTGGTCTTATGAAAGTATGTTCTTCCTGATACAAGCATACCTTCTAGTGGGTATTAGCACCCCTCAGGGCAACTGCGTCTTGTGTACAGCAGTATATTTTGGGCCTTATATAGTACAGCAGTGGGGGCAATGTGACAGCTGCTGTTAGACTACAACTCCCATCATTCCCTGCAAGCCGTTGGGGAGTTGTATTCTGACAGCAGTTGGAGAGTCTCATGATTTTACCTGGGAAGCTCTCCGGAGAGACCGGTTTTTATACCAAATGACCAGGTCTCTGGGGACAGAAGCTGATTCTCAGGGCTCAGTGAGTTCCCTTGAAACCCCGCCCACTTCAATATAAGTTCTGCTCACTCTTCGCCTTGTTTTTCCTACTCTCCTCCCATTTTAAGGACAAACCCCTCCTCCCAATCAAACTCACCCAAGGAAGCTCCACCCACTTCATGACATAACTCTCGTGATTTGGACACTCCCACTCCCAGCCCTTAGTAGATCTCCTGTGGCTTGGGACAAGATGGTTCCCAGGTATACTGCTATACCCATGCCTGTCCTACAGGTATAGATGAATTGTGGGAAATCCACCATACAGGTAAATAAAATGTCCAAAACTCATACTGATTAAAACAGAGCTTTTAACCCCTGGAATGCTTGACAGGTCAACAAGGCTTTGCAAAGCCTCCTTTAAAGTGGAACTATCAGCTACCATAACCCAAGACCCCGAATAATTTACAAATACGCTTGTTACATTAAAAAAGCCAGTTTCAATTGTTACATCACTTTTCTAATGGATGAAATATACTTTATATTTTCAACTCAGATGAGGGAGAGTGCGGCCATCTTAACTCTGTTGAACATGATTAGCAGTGCTCTCCCTGTCACTTTTCTGCCCCTTTTCCTCCTTTGGCTTCATAAGTGTGTCTAAAGCAGAGGCGTAACTAGAAGCCACCAGGCCCTGGTGCAAGAATTGCCATGGGCCCCCCCCGCCCGCATTGGCCCTCTCATCCACATTGCCCCTTCCACAGTGCCCCCTTCATCTCCACAATGCCCCTTCCAGAATGCCCCCTTCATCTCCACAATGCCCCCTTCATCTCATCTCCACAATGCCCCTTCTATCTCCACAATGCCCCTTCCATCTCCACACTGCCCCTTCCACAATGCCCCCTTCATCTCCACAATGCCCCTTCCACAATGCCCCCTTCATCTCCACAATGCCCCCTTCATCTCATCTCCACAATGCCCCTTCTATCTCCACAATGCCCCCTTCATCTCCACAATGTCCCCTTCATCACATTGCCCCTACCTCCAGTCTCTGGTGGTCTAGCGGAGTGTCTTTACAGATCTGTGCCTCCTTCGGCACAGATCTCTGCAACCGAAGCTCCCGCGCGCCGCTGTAGTAATGCAGAGGCTGGGAGATTGTCATCTCCCAGCGCTCTGTATTACTACAGCGGCGCGGAGTGGGAGATCAGGTAAGTGACTGCTGTGGGCGAGGGGGTCGCAGGCAGTGGCCGGGCCCCTGGAGTGACGGGCCCGGTTGCAGGTGCAACCGCTGCGACCCATATTGTTACGCCACTTCTTGTAGCCCACCCCAGGCATTTCTTTCTGTCACAGCAGTCAATGGGTAGTTCTCCCTCTAGTGTTTAGAACTTTGTGGTGCACCAGAGAAAGAGCAGGTTGCTCAGTGATGTCCAGTGTTGTGCACTGACCCCTCCCATATAGCTACACTAGTGCCGAGGACAAGTATGATGATGCCCTTGTCTCCGCAGTGTCCCTGAATGGCAGAATGGAAATATGCTTACCCTAGTCAGCACATTTCTTGGTGCTCATTGGAGTGTTTTTCCTCTAGCCATAGATGCCCTGTGTCAGCGAATCCACTGCCAACGGGCTTCAATGGAGAGAAGAAAAATCTTCCATGAGCATCAGCAAAGGAGCTGCCATCACTCAGATATGCAAACAGTTGTGTAACAATAGGGGTTGCACCAGCGACCGGGCCTGTCTCTCCAGCGGCCTGGCCGCCCCTGCGACCCCGTTGCCATGAGCCTACAGCATCTCAGTCTGTGTAACAGCTGATCTCTCTGCGCCCTAGTAATGCAGAGCACTAGGAGATGACATCATCTCCCAGCGCTCTGCATTATTGAGAACTGTGCGGGAGCGCGTAGGAGATGGAGGTAGGAGATGGACATGGGGCAATGTGAAGATTTTGAGGGGGACAATGTGAAGATTGGGGGGCAATGTGGAGATGGGGGGAAATGTAGTCGGTGGGGGGACCCATGGCAATTTCTGCACCAGGGCCCGGTGGCTTCTAGTTACACCACTGTGTGCACTTATCTGTTATCGATACAGCAAACTGGCAGAGAACAGGTGAGTTGTGAACTATGGCAGGGCTCAAAATTTCCACTTGCCACTAGCCAATGGCGAGTGAAAATTTAGCCCTGGCGAGTAGAAATCCAGTCCTGGTGGGTATGTTATGTATTGCAGTGGCGAGTAACTTTTCAGGTCTGGCTAGTAGCAAAGGACTTCAAATCTTAAGCCCTGAACTATGGAACTTAGGTTCATATTTATAAAATAAACTGGAGTTATTCTGGAATAAATCAACTGCACCATAGGGGGGCGAATAAAAATTCCTCTGTAGCATTCAAGGGGTTAGAAAGTTCTAGTCAGTTGAATGGGAATTTATTAATTTTTCTGTGTCTCCTGTGGGGCAGTTGGTTTACTCCAGAATAATGCCAGTTTACCTTTATAAATATGGACCTCTGTTCCCATACCTCTGATGGCACTGGCAGTAGGTTAAAGAGATAGTGATAATTTAAAGCGGAACTACCACCCAATATAAAGTCATCCCCCCCCCAATAATTAGGTACATGGGGACATGCTTCTTAATAGTGTTATTATCTGCCATAAGTACCGCTTTCTGAAGTAATCCTGTTTCTTCAGAGACCGAAGGCCAGGCTTGCATACATACGGCTTAGAGACGTCTGCGCAGCTGAGCTGTCCGTCCCGGTCTTCTCTAGGAGGCGTTGCATGGAGCCGAAATGCACCAGAAGGGATTGACCGCACAGGAGTGCAGACAGCTCTACAGCAAGAAGACTGGCCGTCAGTCTCAGAAGAAACAGGATTACTTAACCCTTTGAGTGCCAGAGTGGTATGCAACGCACTGCTTTGCAATGCGTTGCGTACCCCTCTGGCACTCAAAGGGTTAAGATCGTGCTACTTGTGGCAGATAATAACACTATTAAGAAGCTAGTCACCATATGCCTAATTATTGGGGGTGATTTTATATTGGGTGGTAGTTCCGCTTTAAATTATCACTATCTCTTTAACCTACTGCCAGTGCCATCAGAGGTATGGGAACAGAGGTCCATATTTATAAAGGTAAACTGGCGTTATTCTGGCGTAAACCAACTACACACCCGGGGACACAGAAAAATTCCCAAATTCCCATTCAATTGACTAGAACTTTTTAACCTCTTCAATGCTATAGACGAATTTTTATTCGCCCCCCTATGGTGCAGTTGATTTATTCCAGAATAACTCCAGTTTATTTTATAAATATGAACCTAAGTTCCATAGTTCACAACTCACCTGTTCTCTGCCAGTTTGCTGCATAGATAACAGATACGTGCACACAGTGGTGTAACTAGAAGCCACCGGGCCCTGGTGAAGAAATTGCCATGGGCCCCCCCGACCACATTGCCCCCCATCTCCACATTGCCCCCCTCAAAATATTCACACTAATAAGAAGCTAGTCACCATATGTATAATTATTGTGGGATGACTTTATATTGGGTGGTAGTACCGCTTTAAGCTTTGATCATTCCTCATAGTTTTTCAACACTGCAGAGCGTTATTACAATGCTGTAACATGCCTAGTTTATGTATAATCCTATATAATAATCCACTAGGATGTTTGTCACGATGCAGTCATGTGCAGTAGAGACTGCCCATGTTCAGGCAGTCTCTACTGCGAATGGATGCATCGCGTGAGTGAGGCGAAGCAAGATTGCATATCGTGGAGCAGTGAGGTAGCGGCCTCTTAACCCTTTGAGTGCCAGAGGGGTACGCAGCGCATTGCAAAGCAATGCATTGCGTAACCCTCTGGCACTCAAAGTGTTAACATTACCCGGACCTTGGCCCGTGTACATGGGCTTTTACACTAGTAATGTTATAAAGTGTCTCCTTCCTGCTTCTTTTACATACATAATGCTGTCTCCCCTCAGATCTGGACCGGATAGATGGCAACGCGGAACAATCTTCTGGCTGTAAGTTTAAGGACAAAGGAGGGCAAGTTTTTCCTTATGCCCACAGAACATTGTTCCTTGTAGTGATCCACCTGGACCGGCTGAGGGAAGGCAGCGTTATTTATGTAAAAGGGGCAGAATTGAGTCACTTTATAACATAATTACACGTAAACTAGGTAGCTTACAGCATTGTATTAACACTTTGTAGTGTTGAAAAACCGTGAAGAATGATTGAAGCTTAATTTATCTTGAAACATTACTCTCTCTTTAAAAGGGTCTTGTATTGACCCTGTACTGCACCGGCGTTAAATGATTACGTAGGGGAGAAAAGGACTATGGTCATATTTTGGAAAGAAATGCCAACGTCTGCATTCATTGTACTTGTGATTGTGAAACGAGCAGGGCTCACAGCAGTGCCAAACCTGTGATAAGATCCAGAGCTCTGCATACAGATAAGGGGCCACGGAGTTTCCTGGAGCGAGCGCCGGTACTTTCCAGATCTGTTTCATTCCAGTCTCAGCACAAGAAACAAAGGCTTTTTTTGACTGCCAGATGCTCAAACTAAATACGTAATCTCTATTGTTGTAGGATTCCACTTATATTAATCACAATAAAGTGCATTTCTTCTTCATTTCAATTCAGTGGTGGGCAACCTGTAAAATTCCAGCTATTGCTGGACTCCAGCGCTATTCCTCAGCCAGATTAGTATAAAAGAATACAGATTGCACAGTTTAGAACAGGTACAAGCAACCTGGCGATCTCGAGCTGTTGTTGAACTACAATTCCTATCATCCACAGATATCCAATGGATAGGGTTAGCACATTTCCATTTTGCCATTCGGGAACACATCACTTTCTGACACAGTAGACAATAGGCAGTTCACGTAGCGTTTACAAATCTGTGCTCTGGGGCAGTGTTTCTCAACCAGGGCACCATGGCTCTTTAGTGAGCCACGAACATCCATTTAGAGTGCCCCATTTTATCTATAAGGCTTTGACAAAAATGTGAATGTAGACTTACAACTGTATATTTAAGAATATTACTATGCACAACATGTTTATTTTACTTGTGAGGTCTAACAATAACTCTATATTTATGAATGTGTTACCTTCATTACACCCTTGACAAATGAGATAAAATGATAGAGGTGCCTCGAGAATGTCAGACTGCATGTTAGGTGTGCTTTGAGCAAAAAAAAAAAACGCTTGAGAACCACTGCTGTGGAGTCTTCCGGGACTGTAGATTATCCCAGAAGGGGCTCTCCAGGACACGGGACACACATCTAAAATTTGGGACTGTCCTGGGCAATCCGGCACATGTGGTCACCCTACCAATGGAACATATTCCCATGGTCATTTTAACCCCTTGAGGACCAGAAGAATGCTATTGCAATGGATTGTACACCTCTCTAGTCCTTAAGTTACTGCTGGGTCCTGGGTAAAGTATAAAGTAATTGACACATTTAACCCCTTGGATGCTGCAGAGATCTCCAATGCGTTGCATTAGAAACATGTTAGAGTCAGACAAATGGCATCCACAAGGATAGAGCTTCGTTGGGAATGTGTAATTTGTCCCTGTTTTGTGACCGTGCAGGTCCTGGTTTGTGACCGTTGTCCCTGTTGTGTGTCTGTGTAGGAAGGGGAGACATGTTCCTGTTGTATGACCGTGCAGGTCCTGGTGTGTGACCGTTGTCCCTGTTGTGTGTCCGTGAAGGAAGGGGAGACGTGTCCCTGTTGTATGACCGGGCAGGTCCTGGTGTGTGACCGCTGTCCCTGTTGTGTGTCCATCCGTCTGTTAGAAATGTATCTAATCCAATCTCAAATATATCCATTGTATCTGCCACCACCACATTCCTAAGTAAATAATTCTACAATGTAACAGGTCTTACTGTAAAAATACCCTTCCTTTTCTGAACTTGAAATCTTCATTCCTCTAATCATAAGGGTTGGCCCCTAGTTATTTGATTCATTTCGTGTTGGATCTGAGACAGGAGTGGGCCCTTATGTTACTAAATTTAGCATATAAAGTAATTCTCAGGCACACCACCTGCATAGAGGGTCAACAAATTAAAAAAAAAAAAAAAAAAAAGCAACTGAATTAAATGAATATTTCAACCCCAGGAGTTAGGCTGTCAGGACTCTTGTATCCCAAACTCCACCTACTGAATTATTTACATCTTCTGTGGCCTCATTCATGCTACCTGATTCTGATCCAGTCGGTGGAGTCTGAGGACCAAGAGACCTGCACCTACAGAGTCGCATGCACTCTGTGTGTCCATGCAGGGGAGGGCTAGAAACTTGTGGCCTGTGGGGGCAAATATAATCAAGTGGCCAATTTCTACTCTCGTTTGAGTGCACTGTGTCACAATGTGAGCTGCGGCGGCTGCTCAAGCTGGCCGCATCCTTACCTCCGGTGGCACTATCTGCCTAGGCGGCTCAACCGCATCTCTCCCCCTCACGGCTCAGCCGCGTTCTGCCATTCTCGCGTCTCCAGCTGCTACTGTCCGGATTACGTCATTTTCGGGCACACATCCAAAGGCATGGATGTGCGTCCCATTTAAAGGAGACCCGCCAATTTGGTTCTCCTCCTTCCTTGCAGATTAGCCTTTTTAAGCTGCCTGGACACAGGGCTCATTCACCCTTTCGTTAGTGTCCAGTGCAGTTCATTAGTTTTGTTTAAGCTCTGTGTATGACCTGGTTTGTCTGACTACTCGTTCCGGTGCTGACCTGTGGCTCTGTCTGACTATTCGCTCCCTGTGTGACCTTGGCTAGTCCGATATCCAGTCTGGTGCAGACCTGTGGCTCTGGCTGACTAACCGTTACTTACCTTGACCCTTGGCTTGTCTAACCATCCTATCTGGTGCCGACCTGTGGCTCTATCTGACTACCCCTCCGTGTGGCCTTCCGTGTAGTCGGACTTCCTATCTGGTGCGGACCTGTGGTTCTGGTAGACTCTAGCATATCTCACTGCAGGCGTGAGTCAGTAGTCTCCCTCGTTGCCTTCAGTTACGGGAAGACGACCTTTCCATCTCTGACTGTAGACATGAGTCAGTTCCTCCTCGCTCCAACCTTGGGGAGATCAACTGGGTCACATTGAGGCATATCTGGCATTTGAGAGTACCACTGGCTTCTGCCTAGTCTCTGCAGTTTGAGAACCTAGGGGCAGACTCCTTTTTCTGATAGAGGCTACGCTTCTTTGATTATCCTCGACTCCTTCCTCGCATTTGCTGTGATATTTGTTGTTATTATACTTCTAATAAAGGTTATTACATACCGTCTGACTCCTGTTTTACTTGAACCGTGACAGACTGTTCCCACGCCACACCCTCTTGCTAATTTTAAAATTGGCATTAATTATGTGAAGTAAGAGACACCACATAGGGTACAACTGAAATGGGGCTACATTAGTGATACCACAGAGCTTACAATTCAAGTAAATCTGCATTGATAACATAGAGCTTACAGGTCAAATGGGTTATGCTACTTGTAAGCCCTGTGGTATCACTAGTGTAGCTCCATTTCAATTGTAGGTTCTGTGGTATCACTGGTGTAGCTCTATTTCAGTTGTAAGCCCTGTGGTATCACTAGTGTACCTCTATTTACAGCAACAAGTGGCAGACTGAGTGAGGAAGTAGCCCACAGGCCCAGTCATATAACAGCCCAGGGGGCAATGGCCCCTCTAACCCCCTCGCCAGCCCAGGACAGCATCCAGGACTGGCTGAAGGTGTTGAGTCTTATTCACATTCCTGGGAACTCTCTGGATCTTCCCCGGAGACTCAGTTTTTTGTAGTGAATTACCGGGTCTCCGGAGAGAGAGAGGATGATTCTGCTGTGGTGGTGAGTTTCTTATGAAATTCTTCACACTTCTCCTCAATCCCACCCTGTTCCTCCTCCTTCCCTCCCACCTCTCCTCCTTCCCACCTTGTTCCTCCCACATCCCGCCCACTTTTCTTCCTTCCCAACCCTGTTCCTCCCACTTCCCGCCCACTTCTCCTCCTTCCCACCCTGTTCCTCCTACTTCCCGCCTACTTCTCCTCCTTCCCACCCTGTTCCTCCCACTTCCCTCCCACTTCTCCTCCTTCTCACCCTGTTCCTCCCACTTCCCGCCCACTTCTCCTCCTTCCCACCCTGTTCATCCCACTTCCCTTCCTTCCCACCCTGTTCCTCCCACTTCCCACCCACTTCTCCTCTTTTCCACCCTGTTCCTCCCACTTCCCACCTATGTCTCCTCCTTTCCAACCTGTTCCTCCACTTCCCACCTATATCTCCTCCTTCCCACCCTGTTCCTCCCACTTCCCGCCCACTTCTCTTCCTTCCTACCCTGTTGCTCCCTCTTCCCACCCACTTCTCCTCCTTTCCACCCTGTTCCTCCCACTTCCCGCCCACTTCTCCTCCTTCCCACCCTGTTCATCCCACTTCCCTTCCTTCCCACCCTGTTCCTCCCACTTCCCACCCACTTCTCCTCTTTTCCACCCTGTTCCTCCCACTTCCCACCTATGTCTCCTCCTTTCCAACCTGTTCCTCCACTTCCCACCTATATCTCCTCCTTCCCACCCTGTTCCTCCCACTTCCCGCCCACTTCTCTTCCTTCCTACCCTGTTGCTCCCTCTTCCCACCCACTTCTCCTCCTTTCCACCCTGTTCCTCCCACTTCCCAACTATATCTCCTCCTTCCCGCCCTGTTTCTCCCACTTCCCACCCACATCTCCTCCTTCCCACCCTGTTCCTTCATCTTCCCACCCTGTTATCCCATTTCCCGCCCACTTCTCCACTTACCCAGTGAAGTCCATATAAATGCGCATTCCCAAACAATTGAAAAAAAAGTTGGGAAAACAAAAAACTGCATTATTGGTAGAAAATAAGGCATGTAGAGATGACTGGTGTGATTCCCAATATATATTCGCATAAAGAACATTCTACATACAGAGCAGAAATGCATGCATGTTTTAAATATGATTTGATGCAGTTTCATTACTACAATAACATTGCAGGTGTGAACGTAGTTCTCCTTTAACCCTTAGAGGGCAGTAGAGGTATGAACACATTGCTCAGCAAAGCGTGCACACGTTTCTGCTACTTAAAGTGAACTAAAAGCCCCAAAGGTTGGGTGGTGAACAGTTGGGACCACACAGTTTCTTTCCTGTAAATGATCCTCATTTCCTAAGCAAAATAAACAATCTGAACGTGGCAGGGATATTGGTCTGTACTGTGCATACGCCCCAGCTTCAGCTACTTAACCCTATGAGTGCCAGAGAGCTGTCCAACTCATTACAAAGCATCCAAAGGACTAATCCTTTGTCTGCTGGGTGGATCAAATATCCATTACAGCAGGAGAGGACAAAATGTGGCTGGCAGAGAATGATGGGAGTTGTAATCCATCAACAGCTGCAGAGCCACATGTTGCCCACCCTATAAAATATTATTCCGTATACTTTGGTTGTCTATAGCGGGGCTGATGTCCGATAAAGAACCAGAGTAATTTTGGATCAAACCATCTGCACCAAATAAAAATTCTCGCAGATATTTTATTGGAATGCACTAGAGACCATTCTAGCATTCAAGAGGTTAAAAGTGTCATTTAAAGGGGATGTATCCCCTCTATATAACTCAGGCTAAATAGTTAAGTTATATAGCGAATCTGACTAAAAGTGTGCTATTTATTTATTTATTTAAGCTTTATTTTATCTCAATTTAAGTTATAAAGTCTTCCCTGCAGCTACTTCTGCATAGACAGCCAGTTACCTGATCTGTAACCACAGTCCATCACTCTGCCTCTGCGCCCCTCCCTCTATCCAGACTCCTCCAATGACGGAGGCTTTCTGTCTATAAGCTGAACGCTCTCATTGGCCAGATATCAATCTCTGCCAATGAGAGCGCTCCAGCTTACAGACAGAAGCCTCCGTCATTGGAGGAGTCTGGATAGAGGGAGGGGCGCAGAGGCAGAGTGATGGACTGTGGTTACAGATCAGGTAACCAGAGTCTATGAGGAAGTAGCTGCAGGGAAGACTTTAGAACTTAAATTTAGATAAAATAAAGCTTAAAAAAATAAATAAATATCACAATTTTAGTCAGATTCGCTATATAATCTAACTATTTATCCTAAGTTATATAGAGGTGATACATCCCCTTTAAATCAAAGGGATTTTGGAGAATATTTTTTGTCCGCTATAGTGCAGTTGGTTTGCTCCAAAATTGCTCCTCAGCCTCAAGAAATTCAAACCTTAAAGGGATAGTAATACTTCGTTTTATCTTTATTTTATTTTGTAGGCATTAAAAAAACATGAAGAACGATGTAAGTCTTATCTCTCAAACTTTTATGGTTTGAGAGATATTCACAAGCAAAGTTTCCCCTCCCGCCCCTTTTACCTAGTGTAAGCCATCTCTTCTCAGATGTGGAATCTGGTTGTAAGACTGACAGATAACAGAAGGGGATAATCTTCTTCCTATGAGAACAATGAAAACCCTGCCCCCTTGACAAGTTTTTCAGGTTTTTCCCTTATCTTAATTGAAGATTGTCCCTATCTGCAGTCTACCTGGGCACCTCCCTTCTGATCTAGCTGAGCAGTGTTACATCAGTAAAAGGGGCGGGAGGGGGACACTTTGTCATTGAATTACTCTTGAACTACAACTCTGACAGAATTGAAATAACACTCTCCAAAGTCCAAATACTATGATGATTAATTAGAGCTGCTTTTATTATGAAACATTATTATCCCTTTAATCTCTGGATTTTGTGAGGAACATTAATTGTAGAAATAATTTGCTATTAAATAATACAGGCGTTATAAAAATCACATGTGTTTGTATAAGTTTCCATACCTTTAACCCTCTGAGTGACAGAGGGTTATGCAATGCATTGCTTTGCAATGCGTTGCGTATCCCTCTGGCACTCAAAGGATTATAGGATGTAATCAAAGTGCAGTCAGAGATGTTCAACAACTGGTGTCCTACCCAGGGTGCAATCTCTTTCAGCCCACAAGCTCAGTACTGGTCCTACTCAGATGACAGCCCACCCATGAAATTGCTGACAATTCCAGTCTGAACACGAGAAGCACCCAACCCCATAAGTACGTTCTGGCATTGTTATCGTCAGCGAAGTGTCTCTATAGACACTTGTCAGCAAGGAGTACACATCTGCATTACCTTAGGGTGACCAAACCCAAAGGTAATTAACATATTCAAAGCTGGAGACAGAGATAATCAATTAGGGAGGACTGGTATCCTACTCAAGGTTCAATCTCTTTTAGCTCCCAACAGCCATACACAGAGAAGAAATACCCTGAAGCACATAAGAAGTGTCTTTTCCACATACAGTCCAGCCACAAAGTACCAGGCAATTCCTCTCTGAACAAGAGAAGCATCAAACCCCAGATGTATGTTTTGTCCTTCTTGGGCTTCATCAGTGAGGTGAAGCTGATCTCAATAGACAATTGTCAGCAAAGGGTACACATCTGATTACCCTTAGGGGTGACCAAATCCAAAGGAAATTAACATATTCAAAGTGGCAGACAGAGATGATCAATTAGGTAGGACTGGTATCCTACTCAAGGTGCAATCTCTTTTAGCTCCCAAAAGCCAAACACAGAGAAGAGATATCATGAAGCACATCAAAATGATCAATCTCTGCCAATGAGACTGCTCCAGCTTACAGACAGAAAGCCTCTGTCATTGGAGGAGTCTAGATAGTGGGAGGGGAGCAGAGGCAGAGTGACGGAGTGACGAAGATGTATGTTTTTGCCTTCTTGGGCCTCTTCAGTGAGGTGAAGCTGATCTCAATAGACACTTGTCAGCAAGTGTCTATTGGTAGCACTGGTATCCTACTCAAAGTGCAATCTCTTTTAGCTCCCATGAGCCAAACACAGAGAAGAGATATCATGAAGAACATAAAAATTATCCTGCCCAGATGACAGTCCAGCCAAAAAGTACAAGGCAATTCCTCTCTGAACAAGAGAAGCATCATACCCCACAGGTACGTTTCAGCCTTCTTGGGTCTCGTCAGTGAAATGAAGCTGAACTTCCTGAGCACTTGTGAGCAAGGGGTCCACGTATGGATTCCTATATTACTCTTAGGGTGTTAAAACCCAAAGGTACTTAAAGGGGAACTACCACCCCGCAATAACTTAAGCTTCACTGATTGCTCATCTGGCGACTAGCTGCTTAGTAGCGCTAGTCGCCAGAAATATTACCCGGTTCAGCAGATATCGGCGTTTTACCGATGGTGACAGGAGCAGGAAGCACGGACGTCTCTTCACAGTGACGTCCGTGCGCCTGCGCTGTCAGTCCCTTTTGCACCGCGCGGTTCAAAAGGGACTGACAGCGCAGGCGCACGGACATCACTGTGAAGAGACGTCCGTGCTTCCTGCTCCTGTCACCATCGGTAAAACGCAGATATCTGCAGAACCGGGTAATATTTCTGGCGACTAGCGCTACTAAGCAGCTAGTCGCCAGATGAGCAATCAGTGAAGCTTAAGTTATTGCGGGGTGGTAGTTCCCCTTTAACATATTTAAAGTGGTGGTGGTCTGAGATGGTAGGTAGGACTGGATACTGGAAGAGTGAAAGTGATACCTTTATTGGATAATTGAGTAGCTCTAGGATACAAGCTTTCAAGTCAATGTATGTCTCTTCTTCAGGTATTTTGTATTCAGCCTTTATTTTTATTATGCCTGAAATAGATACCTAAAGTATCCTGAAAGCTTGTATCCTAGAGCTACTCAGCCAATAAAGGCATCACTTTTACTCTATCAGTCTCCTGCTTTTCTAGAGCTAACATGGTACCAGCTTTTACCTATGTTAGATAGGACTGGTTTCCTACTTGGGATGCAATTAGTGTTGAGCGAGCGTGCTCGGCCGATGCTCGGATCGGCTCGAGCATCGCTCTGCTCGGCACATGGCGGTACTCGTACGAGTACCGCCATGTGCTCGCCCGACATGTTCGGGTGAAGAGGATCTGTGCCGGAAGAGGCACAGATCCGAAGACGCTCCGCTGGACCACCAGGGAATGGAGGTACGGGGGCATTGCGGAGATGAAGGGGGCATTGCGGAGATGAAGGGGGACATTGTGGAAGAGGGGCATAGACTCTATGCCCCTCTTCCACAATGTCCCCCTTCATCTCCGCTATGCCCGTCTTCCACAATGTGCCCCTTCATCTCCGCTATGCCCCTCTTCCACAATGTCCCCCTTCATCTCCTATGCCATAGAGGAGATGAAGGGGGACATTGTGGAAGAGGGGCATAGCGGAGATGAAGGGGGACATTGTGGAAGAGGGGCATAGACTCTATGCCCCTCTTCCACAATGTCCCCCTTCATCTCCGCTATGCCCCTCTTCCACAATGTCCCCCTTCATCTCCGCTATGGCATAGGAGATGAAGGGGGACATTGTGGAAGAGGGGCATAGCGGAGATGAAGGGGGACATTGACCAGGCACCCTCCGCTCATCAGAGCAGGGGGTGCCTGGTTTAATGCTCGAGTGCTCCCATTCATTTGAATGGGGCTCGGGTGCTCGGCCGAGCACTCGAGCATCAGGGGGTGCTCGGTCAGAGCACCCGAGCACCCGAGCATCGGGGTGCTTGCTCATCCCTAGATGCAATCTTTTTTAACTCGTAAGTGCTACACATTTATAGGACATAAGATTTATACCTCTTTAGACTTCTATATCTCTCAAACCTTTATGGGAGTGGGATTGTTTAGTTCATTTTTCTAAAAGCTGCAATATTACATATAATAATCCTTTATTTATATAGCGCACACAGATTCCGCAGCGCTTTACACTCATATTGGTTCCTGTCCCCATTGGGGCTCACAATCTAAATTCACCAATCAGTATGTTTTTGGAGTGTGGGAGGAAACCGGAGTACCCGGAGGAAACCCACGCAAACACAGTGAGAACATACAAACTCATTGCAGATGTTGTCCTTGGTGGGATTTTAACCCAGGACCCCAGTGCTGCAAGGCAACAGTGCTAACCACTGAGCCACTGTGCTGCCCATATAGCGACATTACTAACCCTTTAACTCCTTGGATGCCACAGATGTCTTCACAATGCCTTAGAGCTGTATCTATCATTGAAGGAATGAATACCCTAATGTTACTATAGAGATTAAAACTAAAATAAAATGAATCAATAATAAAAATCTGCTCTGGCCACGTGCACCATGCAGAGCTGTTGGCACAATCTGGATGTGAACTTGACATCTAGGACTGATTGAAGATGTCATTCCTTCAACAATGGCAAAATTCATAAGAGCCATTAGAATTTTCTAGACATAATAAAGTAAGCTGATTTAAAGCTCATTTAAAGGGATAGTAATACTTCATTTTAACTTTATTTTATTTTGCAGGCATTAAAAAAACATGAAGAATGATATAAGTCTTATCTCTCAAACCTTTATGGTTTATGAGATATTCACAAGCAAAGTTCCCCTCCCCGCCCCTTTTACCTAGTGTAAGCCATCTCTTCTCAGATGTGAGTCTGGTTGTATGACAGGACAGATAACAGAAGGGGACAATATTCTTTGTATGAGAACAATGAAAGCCCTTCCCCCCTTGACAAGCTTTTCAGGTTTTTCCCTTATCTTAATTGAAGATTGTCCCTCTCTGCAGTCTACCTGGGCACCTCCCTTCTGATCTGGTTGAACAGGCGGGGGATACTTTGTTTGTGAATATCTCTTAAACCATAAAGGTTTCAGAGATAAGACTTATATCGTTCTTCATGTTTTTTTAATGCTTACAAAATAAAATAAAGTTAAAACGAAGTATTACTATCCCTTTAAGTATTACTATCCCTTTAAGCTCCTGTTATTTTGATCACTTTGAATTCAATTCCTCCCTTACTCATCAAACGGAAATACCATGAGGCAGATTTCATGAGCCCAGTGTCTGTCTAAGGGGCAGTCTACCAAGGAAATCAGCCGCGTTTTCTTTTTATCTGCCTGACGTTCAGGAAAAAGAGACAAATTAGAACTATTTCCTAAAAAAGGTTATCAAAAACTGAAAAAAAGCCAAAAATAACTCACACATCTCTCTGAAGTCATTAGCTAGTGGAAAAATGTTGGATAAATCTCTCATCTCACATTATCAAAGGGGCATAGGTATAAAGACACAAATAAAGCAATTCCTGGGGCCAGATCGACTGTACGATATTCATAAAATGAACACCTTGTTATGAAAGTATTTTACCATGAAGCATACATTGAGATTGTCTCTTGTTTTCAAGTATGTCCTGGGTACTCATTTTTCTCCTTCAGAAGTTGCATACAAGCATCCCACACGGAGACAAATGTCTCAGTGTGAGCTCTAAGTCTGGCTGCCATGGTAACAGAGCAATACTGGTCAACTGAATTGGCCAGCCCCTTTACAGAAAACATCAGGGAAAGAGGAGGGATAGGGGAACACTAATCAATTATATACATTCCTGGGAACTATCTGGATTTGCCCTGGAGACTTAGGTTTTTGTAGTGAATTACTGGGTCTCTGGGGTGGTGGTGAGTTTCTTTTGAAATTCTTCCCACTTCTCCTCCTTCCCACCCTGTTCCACTTCCTTTCCACTTCTCTTCCTTCCCACACTGTTTCTCCCACTTCGCACCTCCTTCTCCTTCTCACCTTGTTCCTCCCACTTCCCACTCACGTCTCCTTCCTACCCTGTTCCTCCCACGTCCCACCCACTTCTCCTTCTTCCTACCTTGTTCCACTTCCCACCCACTTCTCCTTCCCACCCTGTTCCACTTCCTTTCCACTTCTCTTCCTTCCCACACTTTCTCCCACTTTGCACCCCCTTCTCCTTCTCACCCTGTTCCTCCCACTTCCCACTCATGTCTCCTTCCTACCCTGTTCCTCCCACGTCCCACCCACTTCTCCTTCTTCCTACCTTGTTCCACTTCCCACCCACTTCTCTTCCTTCCCACCCCGTTCCTCCCACTTTCCACCCTGTTCCTCCAACTTCCCACCCACTTTTTTTATCCTTCCTACCCTATTCCACCCACTTCTTCTCCTTCCCACCCTGTTCTGCCCACTTCCTGCCCACTTCACCTCCTTCCCACCTTGTTTCTCCCACTTCCTCCCCACTTCTCCTCCTTCCCACCCTGTTCCTCACAATTTCTGCCCATTGCTCCTCCTTCCCACCCTGTTCCTCCCATTTCCTGCCCACTTCTCCTCCTTCCCACCCTGTTCCACTTCTCACCCACGTCTCCTCTTTCCCCCTTGTTCTCCTCATTTCCTGACCACTTTATGACACAAAGATGTTAAGCCCTGTTTTCACCTGCAATTAAGCTCTTCCCCTTTGTGATGCAAATTATATCATTTACATCACAGTCACACCACATGAGCCGGGGGCTCAAGAAGACAAAGTTCCCAGGTATGATTATATATTTTAAGCTACTGTATTAGAGAGTGTAACTGGCATCAGTACATTGCACTCCAGGGAAGAACATTTTTAATCTCTTTATTTAATTTAACCTGTTGGCTTTCTTGTCCCTTAATTCAGCAAACTTACATTGTATTATCTATTTCAGTTTTTATATTAATTCTGCTTTAGTGATTTCTGAGCCTTCAACCTGTGTGTTTGTGGATATAGGGAAGAACTAAAATTTCCCATTGATTTAAATGGGGCATTTAACCCCTTGAATGCTTGAGAGGTCTCCGAGACCTCTTGAGCATTCAAGGGGCTAAAAGTCCCATTTAAATCAATGGGAATTTTGAAAAAAAATTGATTTGTTCCCTACGAGGAAGTTGGTTTGGTCCAAAATTATTTAACTTTTCTTTTAAAAATATGGCCTTTAGTAAAATATGACAGTTGCTCCTTAACTCTTTTAGTGCCACTGGCTAGTATGTGGGTATATGGATAGTATATGAGCTGCCTTGATCGGGTGATTGACAGGATCGGATTTCCCAATAGACAGAGAAGGCAACTGCCTGGAGCTCCACATTTTTAGGGGCGGTAGCTCAGCTGTGCTGGGCACACCCACATTCTGAATTGGGTGTGGCCAGAGAAATCTCAATGTCCCTGCACCAGTTTTATACCCTTTTACAGGCTATTATTTAACCCCTTGGATGCTAGAGAGATCTTCACCATGTGCTGGAGATCTCTCTAGCAACCAAGGGGGTTAAAGCTTATTTTTTGGCTTTGCTTGTTAGAGGGTAAATATATTTTCTGTGACAGGAAACAGTGAATGGGACTGGGGGTGGGGTCATGTGAGGAATGGAGGTGTGGTCATGGGTGGGGCTAAGGGCACCTAGAGTGACTTGCCTTGGGTCGCCTGGGATGTAAATCCAGACCTGGTAAATGGTAACCATTTCTACTCACTGTTCCATGTGCCTTCTTCAAGAAGGATCAAATACAATTTCAAATTGATTTAAATGGGGTGTTTAACCCACTGAAGGCCTGATTGAAGCAGACTTAGTAAAACAGCACTGTACTTCACCAAAATAGCTCCTATCAGCAAATCAGGGGTCAGGAAAATGACCTCAATAGCTGGAAAATATTCCTGAAGTATATAGCGTGAGAACAGCCCCCATTTAAACCTGATACGGGGGACCTGTAGAGACTGTGTCTTACAAGATTAGTTTCTCAATATAGTCTCTCCTTATAAGCCCAACAAGAAAGCCCTGGGGGGCCTTTCCCTGTCCTGCTCTCGCGTGTAGCTAGGGTTGCCACTCAGCTGGTATTTTACCGACAGGCCGGTAAAAAATTGGCTTCTTTCCAATGTTAAGTCTATGGAGGGAATGCCTTGGTCGGTATATTTTGGAAGAAAATGTGGCAACCCTACATGTAGCCCCAGGTTCATCGGCAGGTCTGCTCTCAGGTGAACTGATCTGCCAATAGGATGCTATCCTGATGATAGTAAAGGAATGGCTGGCCAATTGCCCCCGGGCAGGGCTGGATTTACATCTCAGGAGCCTGTAGGCACAGAAATTTGAAGCCCTCCCCCCCCCCCCCCCGTGGGCCATCTGCACTGGATACCTCCACGATGCTCCTAATTTCCACGTTGCCCCCCATCATCTCCATATTGCCCTCACATTGCCCCCATCATCGCCACATTGTCCCCCATTAGCTCCAGCTTGCCACCATCATCTCATATATTGTCCTCACATTGCCCCCATCAGCTCCATACTGCCCCCATCATCTCCATATACCATTCTGCCTTCACACTGCCCCCCATCAGCTCCACATTGCCCTCACATTGCCCCCATCAGCTCCATATTGCCCTCAAAATGCCCCCCATCAGCTCCATATTGCCCCATCAGCTCCACATTGCCTTCACAATGCCCCCATCAGCTCTATATTGCCCCTATCAGCTCCACATTGCCCTCATAATGCCCCCCATCAGCTCCACATTGCCCTCACATTGCCCCCCACCCCATCAGCTCCAACTTGCCCCCACCATCTCCACATTGCCCTCCATCGGCTCCAACTTGCCCCCCATTAGCTCCAAATTGCCCTCACATTGCCTCCCCCCATTGTCCGTTTCCTACCTCCCTGGTAGGAGATCTGTATGTGCCTCCTTTGGCACAGTCCTGTTGCTGCTGGAGCTCCCTTGCGGTCTCCTATTCAGGAATGCAGAGCGCTGGGAGATGATGTCATCTCCCAGCACTCTGCATTCCTAAAGAGGCGACGAGGGAGCTCCATCAGGTACAAGACTGGGGGGGCGCACAATGTGAGTGGGTGCCGCCGGCGCAGCCAGCGAGGTGGCTAGTTTTTTTTTTCTTAAAAGAATATTTAAAAAAAAAATCCAAATGGCAGGCGCCCCTCGTTGGGGTGCGCCTGTAGGCAGGTGCCTACTTTGCCTAATGACAATTCCGGCCCTGCCCCCGGGGCCTGTCAAATGTCTGGGCCGGTGGGCCACTGCCTCACTCAACCTCCAACTTGCTGCTATAAATGGAGCTACACTAGAGATACTGCAGAGCCTACAATTGAAATGGAGCTACATTAGTGATACCACAGAGCTTACAACTGAAATGGAGCTACACAAAGTATACCATAGAGCTACAAACCAAATGGAGCTCCACTAGCAGCATAGCCCCATTCCCTTGTAAGCTCTATAACATCACTAGTGTAGCTTTACTTAAATTGTAAGCTCTGTAGTAGCACTAATTCATCTGTAAGGTACACAGTATCACTTGCCTTACTCCACATTTATGCCACTTTTAATATGAACAAAAGGGTGTGGGCTGGGACAGTGGGCTCAAACAATAGTAGAAATAGGCCACTTGATTGTATTTGCACCCTAGGCCACAAGTTGCAAGCCTTCCCCTGGTAATAGTTATTACACATGAGCATTAATAGACTCATACGAAAGACCTGGATCCTTCCTTTGGCTCCAGTGTTAGGAGACTGAGCTCTCAGACTAGGCTGAATGTTTCATCAGCCAAAAAAGCTCTAGTGAAAATCTAGATCAAACTGGGAGGAGTAGCTGGGCCAAGAAGAAAGAGAGCAATTCTGACACCAGAGGAAGGATCAAAGGGCTGTATGTTCAGAAGAAAATTGGAGGAATTCTGGGGCAAACCATTTGAACTATAGGGGAGAACTAAAAATCCCCCATTTTTTTAAAGTGGACCTAGCACCTTGATTTTTCTTTATATATTTGAAAACTTTTTTCAAAACTGCCTATGTGTCATGTTAACCAAAGTACAAGCAGATGTATAGTTCAGGAGATATCCACACTTTTATTTCCAGGGAAAGTGAAAGTCTCCTTGTACTGTACAGAGCTTATCATTAGCATATGGAGTGTCACTGAAACCTTCATTATCATATGAAACGTCACGGAAAATGCATCATCACCCTATGAAATATAATTTGAAACTTAATTAACATATGAAACATCACTGGTACTGCAGAGTACCGCAATTAGCATACATTCAGTGGTGTAACAATAGGGGTAGCAGGGGTAGAAACTGCGACTGGGCACATCACTCCAGGGTCCCAGTCACCTACTGCAACCCCCGCCCGGTGCCCGCAACTAGCTGAGGTCTGTGCCTTCTTTGACACAGACCTCTATTAGCAGGTGAGCGCCCTCTCTATCTTCAGCACTCTAGTCATGCAGAGCGCTGGGAGATGACATCATCTCCCAGCACCCTGCATTACTGGAGAGAGGACCGCACGGGAGCTCCAGCTTCTAACAGAGGTCTGTGCAGAAGGAGGTGCAGACCTCTCCTGCCATGCCGCTGGACCACCAGGGAGGTAACAGATGGAAACTGGAGGCAATATGGAGAGGTGGACATTGGGGGCAATGTGGTTGGGGGGTCCATGGCAATTTTTGCACCAGGGCCAGGTGACTTCTAGTTACGCCTCTGCATACATTAGCATAGGGTAAAAAGAATGAATATCTCCTTAACCCCTTAAGGACCATCCGCGCACGCAAGTGGCCGTCACTTAAAGACCATGGTGTTCAGGCACACGTTTTAGACCATTCCAATGAAGGGATTCCATGTAAGTAACGAGATCTCGGCACTTCTCAAGCGCCACCGTGTCGACCGACACGGATCTCCTGCTGACAGCTTTACAGCTGTCAGTAGGAGAAATCAAACTTCAAACGTCCGTATCTCTTAAACCATAGCGGTTTGAGAGATACTTTTTTTTTGCATTTAGATCAGCTTTTTAAGCTCTTCTAAATGCAAAAAAGTTTTTTTTAGACATTACTAACACTTTAAGGGGTTAACTGTACATTTTCTGGTCTTTTGGCTAACATGACACCTAGGCAGTTTTTAATGCTGGTTTCAAATATGCAAACATGAATCAACATCCACTTTGGGATTTTTAACCCCTTGAATGGTAGAGAGGTCTCCAATGCATTGCAAAGAAATATGTTGGATACCACTTCAGTATTCAATGGCTTAAAATCCCTATTTAAAGCAGAACTATCACATACATTAAAACTTTTACAGTGGGTTTTAATAGTTAACCCAACATTAGAGCTGGATGTATTTTGTAAAAAAAATTGCTTAGAAGTGCAGATATCAGCCCGTCAAAATCGGGCACTTCCGCATTCTGCGGGACTGAATGTCCCGCTTAGGGTGACCACGGGTCCCGGAACGTCCGGGACTGTTCCTTATTTCAGGGCTATGTCCCGCGTCCCGGGTCATCTTCAACCGGGACAATGAAGTGGCGTCCATGATATGACACACCGCTTGCAGGCTGACATCCAGGGCGGCAATGCAGCTTACCTGGAGGCAAGCGCTCTAGTAATACAGAGCGCTGGGAGATGACATCATCTCCCAGCGCTCTGCATTACTGAGCACAGCGCGCGGGAGCTTCAGCTCTGTGCCGGAGGAGGCACAGAGCACTTTACACGCCACTAGACCACCAGGGACTCAAGGTATGAAGGGGCAACTAGGGTGACCACGTCCCGGAATGGCAGAAGGGAAATGTGGTCACCCTAGTCCCGCTTGACTTCCCAGCTGCCCCTGGGAGCCCGTTCACGCTCCCCTTCGAAGCTGGTTTTCTGTGCTGTAGCGTTACAGCAAACTCCGTGTACAATGCTACTGAGGTTCTGCTTTAAATCATTGGGAATGTTGGGAATTTTTAGTTCTTCCCTATAGTACAAATGGTTGTCCCAGAACGCCTCCATTTTTCAACATTTGGCCCAAAGAGAGGGTTTTGCTTGAGGGGTGAGCAGTGCGGGCTGTCTGAAACTGAATGCATATGAGAAATGAATATCGTATTCGGAGAGGCAATAGCAATGATGCCTGTTTTCTTTAAAGTGGGAGAAATTGTCACTAGACCCCTTGGCACCTTCCTGTGAAGCCAATAAATAAAGCGCACATCCTCTTACGGGAAATAAGTTCTTTCTTTTAGTGGTAGAACAATGAATTCTCATTCTTGTGTATATTTATATATCTGTAAAGATGTTATTTTATCTCTGAGAAAAAAAATCCCCTTGAACTGGAACATTCACATTGCAACAAATGGGCAATTTCAAAACAGCTTTCAAAAGCACCTAACTTTGTGTTGGTCGTTTTTTTTATTTAAAACAATTTTATTTATTTGTCTGTCAGTGCAAATCTGAAAGGCACTGGAATACTGCTCCCCATTCCAGCTGTCACTTCCTACCAGAGTACTAGTTCATTTGCATAAAAAGGAAAATAAATAAAGCCGAATAACAACTATTTTTTGAAATGAAAATGGCTGGCAAAAATCTTTTTATTTTAAGCAACGCTTAACCCTTTGAGTGGCAGAGGGATAGGTAACACTTTGCGATGCATTGCGTACCGTAGCACTGAAAGGCTGCAGTCTGTGTCCTGCTGGATTTTGTGTGTGTCTATGATCTCTTGCACTGTCTCTCCTCCTGCATGTGTGTGATCTCCTGCAGTCTGTGTCCTCTTGTGTGTATGTGATCTCCTGCAGTGTCTGTCCTCTTGTGCATGTGTGTGTGATCTCCTGCAGTGTCTGTCCTCTTGTGTGTGTGTGTGTGTGTGTGTGATCTCCTGCAGTCTGTGTCCTCCTGTGCATATGTGATCTCCTGCAGTCTGTGTCCTCCTGTGCGTATGTGATCTCCTGCAGTGTGTGTCCTCCTGTGTGTGTTCTCTTGCAGTGTCTGTCCTCTTGTGCGTGTGTGTGTGTGATCTCCTGCAGTCTGTGTCCTCCTGTGCGTGTGTGTGATCTCCTGCAGTCTGTGTCCTCCTGTGCGTGTGTGTGATCTCCTGCAGTCTGTGTCCTCCTGCGGGTGTGTGTGATCTCCTACAATCTTTATCCTCCTGCCTGTGTGATCTCCTGCAGTGTCTGTCTGTCCTGAGTGTGTGATCTCCTGCAGTGTCTGTCCTCCTGTGTGTGTTCTCTTGCAGTGTCTTGTTGCACTTTGTGTGATGTCTTAAAGTATGTCCCCATTTGTGTGATGTTTTGCAGTATTTGCCTTGCTGTGTGTGTGGTCTCTTGTAGCGTCTTTCCCATTGTGTTGTGTGATTTCTTGCAGTGTCTTTCCTGATTTGTGTGTGATGTCTTACGGTGTTTTTCCTGGTGTGAGTGTGATGTGTTGTTGGCGATATGTCCGTCCCTTTGGTGTGCGATTAACAGGTGTCTTTGCTCAATAGTATTCCTACTCACAGACAGACTATGTGCAAGTCATTTGTGCCTATAGAGCACAGTGTGCAATGCACAGCCTTGTGGTGGTTGTTGGACTACAGCTCCTCAAAGCAGCAGCCACTGAGGCTGATGGTTATTGTAGGGAAAAGAAAAAAAAAGGACGTGTGCAATTTGTTCGCCTCTCTTTTAGACTCAATGTGTAATTGTTAGATGAGTACAGGGAGTGTGGGCAGTATTTCAGTATGTGGTAGACAGGAAAGTAATGTTATTATCAGAACTGTTAACCATACCTGAGGGGTTTGATATTTAGTCTCCCCGGAGGGAAGTCCTGTTGTGCAGCTGCGGGGAGACAAATTACGCGATTTGCATTAAAAGAGGGCGGGGTTTAACCATGAGTTGGGGGTGGGGCTTAACAGGCATGCAAAAGTGGTAAAAATAGGCTGGGGAAGGAAGAGAACTGGATAGGAGTTGGGGGTACAGACAGGGAAGAAGCAGAAGTGGACAGAGGATCAGTAGAAACTCCCCACATCCGGAAGTTCAGCCTCTGCCTGGAGAGTTCTCTGCTTTGCCGTTAACCCTTTGCGTGCCAGGCGGGTATGCAATGCATTGCGTACCACTGTGCCAATGAAAGGGTTATGAAAAAGAAATCAGGGGGCAAGGATTCTTTCCCAGTAAGCACTTAGTGAAAGAAATGGTAAAAGTAATGCAGGCATCAGAGGAGGGAGCAGGCGCACTGTGTGAGAGAAGGTGAACCCTTTGAGTGCCAGGCGGCTCTGATGAAGGGAAGCAAGTTATTATAGAGCAGAAAAGTGATGTAGAGAGTGGCATTGTGGGTAATGACTGGTAAGGCAGCAGCAGAGGATGCGGGTGCAGTGTGTGACATAAGAATGTTATGCTTGGCAACCCCTCAGGCACCCCAAGGGTTCAGCTGCACGTTGTGTGACCAGGAAGTGGGAGTGAGGAGAGGCGGATTATTATACTGAGGAAAAGTGATCCAGACAGCGGAAGTGTGGGTACTAAGTGGTAAGGCAGCTGTGGAGGACGCAGCCACAGTGCGTGACAGTCATAATGGAGCGGAGGTGGCCTCCACTGTACCATGAGTGTCAGACAATGCAGTACCTTATTCCACTGCTGTGCTTGATAACTTGGGAAATAAGGGAGACAGACAATAGCGTGAGCCATAGGTTTCCTACTGTGAGCAGGTGGTGGTGTTCTCGTTCAGTATTGGTTTTCTGTAGGCCTGCATGCAAGTGGAGTCTGGCTGTAAGGCATGGAGTGGAGAAAGTGAGTGGGGCATGTGTGGTTTTTACATGCAGCGAGGTGAGTTGGTCATGTGTTTTCTGTGCCCCAGGTGGGGAGTGAGAGAGTGTTTGTGTGTGTGTGTCTGTGTGTATCAGCCTCATTTTCATGTTCTGCATTTGCCCAGTAAGTTTCTTGTAATTCAAGCCTCTTTTTCATGTTCTGAGCATGCTCATTCAGTTCCTTGAAGTCCAAGCCTCTTTTTCATGTTCTGAGCATATCATTCAGTTCCTTGAAGTCCAAGCCTCAATTTCACATCCTGAGCACAACCGCACAGTTCTAAACAGCCTAGTAAGTCCTTCTCAGTTGCTAGGAGACCCACAACAGAAAATATCCAGAGGGCTACATACAGCGTATGTAATATGTATGTGTGTCAGAGTGTGTGTGTGAGTGTGTGGGCCATATTTTCATTTTCTTTCAGGAACAAGTTGAGGGAGGGAAACTCCTTTCAGAGGCTCCTGCCCACTCCAGTCAAAATCACGTCCCCCTATATCTCCAGGACTGGCAGTAGGGAGGAGCTATAAATAACTCCTCCTTACTGACCTCCCCTTGGTGTGTGTGCCAAGCACACAGAAGCCTTCTTATTATTTTTATATATATGTAAAGAGTGGTGGTTCCCAAGAGGGTACGGGACATATACCCGTGAGCTATAAGCATTGCATACCAAAGATGAACCGGATACTGAAGGAGGTGAATGTTATATGCCGATAATACTATCCATATAATCAGTTTTAAAAGTATTGAACAGTTGAGAGCACCAGATTTTTTACAGGACAAGTAAAATCAATCATTTGCATGCAGGAGCAGTGTCCAATGCATGGAGGGGCAATGTGTGGCATCCAAAGGATTAGTATTATAGTATTTCAGGATGCTAATTACAAGAGAAATCTAATAAAATTATAAAATTGCACTGTTTGGAATACTAATCTTCCACATATCCACTGACAGAAACAGAATTACACATACACTGTCTGATTCCCCAGCCTTGTTCCACTGGTAGTCATAGAACCACACATATACTGTCTGACACCCCAGCCTTGTTCTACTGTCCACTGGTCATCACAGAATCACAAATACACTGTCTTACAACACAGCCTTGTCCACTGGTAGTCACAGAACCACACTTACACTGTCTGGTACCACAGCCTTGTTCCACTGGTAGTCACAGAACCACACATACACTGTCTGACATCCCAGCCTTGTTCCACTGGTAGTCACAGAACCACATATACACTGTCTGACACCCAGCCTTGTTCCACTGGTAGTCATAGAACCACACATATACTGTCTGACACCCCAGACTTAATCCACTGTCCACTGGTCATCACAGAATCACAAATATACTGTCTTACAATGCAGCCTTGTCCACTGGTAGTCACAGAACCACACTTACACTGTCTGGTACCACAGCCTTGTTCCACTGGTAGTCACAGAACCACACATACACTGTCTGACATCACAGTCTTGTTCCACTGGTAGTCACAGAACCACACATACACTGTCTGGCACCACAGCCTTGTTCCACTGGTAGTCACAGAACCACATATACACTGTCTGACACCACAGCCTTGTTCCAGTGGTAGTCACAGAACCACACGTACACTGTCTGACATCTCAGCCGTGTTCCTCTTGTAGTCACAGAACCACACGTACTCTGTCTGACACCACAGCCTTGTTCCACTGATAGTCACAGAACCACACACACAGTTTCTGACACGTCAGTCATGATCCACTGTCCACTTGTAGTCACAGAATCATACACTGTCTGACACCCCAAACTGATCCACTGTCCACTGGTAATCACAGAACCATACCTGATTTTTTGTATTTCAATGTTTTCACTGTGAGGTCTTTCACGAGTCAAACCAGTGAGCAGCCACTGTTGACCGTCCATACGAGAGATATATATACAAAGCGTGGATAAGAGTGAAGTGGGGGCAGAAGTATTCTCCACAAGTGTTTATTGTCACTTTGAACATTGGTGTGACCACCTTTTATGTGAGTAGCCCTTGGCAGATTCGATAATGATCATTTAGTCAATGAAAAGTTTCAACACATGGGCGTCCCTTTTGTGTTTGTCGTTTTACTTTTACGTTACCTGTACAAACTAACATTCTTATATATTTGATACTGATATTATGTCAAATCCTTGGATGCCAGAGAAGTATTCAACACATTGCTTCCATTGCGGAGCAATGCGTTGGATACCTACCTGGTATCCAAGGATTAAAGGATTTAGCTGCTAGGGATTCACAAACCAAAATGTTCCACATCCATGAAAAAGCATGATAATGTCTGCTGTAATACCTAAAGGGATAGTAATACTTCGTTTTATCTTTATTTTAATTTGTAGGCATTAAAAAAAACATGAAGAACGATATAAGTCTTATCTCTCAAACCTTTATGGTTTGAGAGATATTTACAAGCAAGGTTTCCCCTCCCGCCTCTTTTACCTAGTGTAAGCCATCTCTTCTCAGATGTGGAATGCAGTCCATAGACCAGACAGATAACAGCAGTGGACAGTCTTCTTCCTATGAGAACAATGAAAGCCCTGTCCCCCTTGACAAGTTCTTCAGGTTTTTCCCTTATCTTAATTGAAGATTGTCCCTCTCTGCAGTCTACCTGGGCACCTCCCTTCTGCTCTGGCTGAACAGTGTTACATCAGTAAAAGGGGTGGGAGGGGGATACTTTGTCATTGAATTACTCTTGAACTACAGCTCTGACAGAATTGAAATAACACTCTCCAAAGTCCAAATACTATGATGATTAATTAGAGCTGCTTTTATTATGAAACACTACTATCCCTTGAAGTGAAGGCACATGAGTTAGAGGGTAACGCCAAAAGGGCTGTGCTGGAGGACTCAGTGTCCTCTGTCCTATTTTACATCATTCCCAATTACACTGAAATGTGAGGGTCTTGCAGTGTCTGAGTCAGTGAATGAGGCGCCTGGCCTAAAACTTATAAAACTATAGGGAAAACATTCCCAGGAACAGATGGAGGAGAGAGGGAGGGAGACGCATCATAGGACCAACGCTTATCTGGGATGATGAGCTGGCCGGGGTCTTCCTCCAGGGACCAGCCCACGCTGAGGTCCCTTCTCATTAGTGAAGGGGTCTTGAGCTCCCTGTCTCTTATTTTTAGGAAATGATTCACAGTCCTCCTCTTTGTCTGAGCTCTGACTCACAGTGACAGGCATAAGGTGATAGGACCAGGCAATTGGACACAGTACATTGCCCCCCCACACACACACACAAAAGGAGATTTTTGACCTCTATCCAAAAAAAAATAGCAGTGGAAAGAAACAAACACAATCAGCTTAACCCCGTAAGGAACACAGAATAAGATTTTGGGTGTCTCTTCTGTAAATCCAGACCCCCACGAAAGAAGATTTTTGACCCCTTACAAAAAATAATTAGCAGGAAAAAAAAAAAACACAATTATCTTAACCCCTTTAGCAACACAGATATAAGAATTTAAATATCTTATCCATACATTTTGAGCAGCTTAGATTTGTTTTTTTTAACCCCTCATGTAACCCAGTTTTATACCATCTATAACCTTCATGGATGATAGACAAATCTCCAAGGTATTGTTATATAATGACTTGGAGATTTATCTGTCATGCAAGGGGTTAATTTTGGGGGTTTTGTTTATCAAGCAGCATCAGGGGCATATTAACCCTTTGAGTACCTGTGGGTTACTGAACACATTGCTTCGCACAGTGTTGTGTACCCCACTGGCAGTCAAAGGGGGAGATTCACTAATTGGTGATAAAGAGAGGATAAAGTGGAGATGACATCTCCATTGATATCACTTCTCCATTGATATCACTTCTCCAATTCCTATATTATTCTATGGAGCCAATGCACTAAGATTTCTTCAACTTTGGAGATCTTAGTGAATAGGCTCTATAGAATAACATAGGCACTGGAGAAGTTATCTCCACTTTATCGCCGCTTAGTGAACCTCCCCCTTAATGCATCAGCATACCCGCCTTTTTCCAGGGGTCCTCCTCACCTTGGGTTCTGAACAGTCCCGGGTTGACAGGACTGAACAAGCTTAACTCTGTGGTCAGATGGCCAATGAGGACTGAGGCTATTCTGGATGCACAAAACACACAAGTGGCTGCATTTCTCAAAATAAGGAAGGAAAAAAATAGAGTTTCCTAAATGTTAGCCTATATTTAGAAGCCTCTATGCACAATTCTTCTAGGGGGCATCGAGAGTTCTTAAAGGGATTGTAATGTTTCACAATAAAAGCAGCTCCAATTAATCTTCATAACACTGTTCAAGAATATCTTCATACTATCAAGAATAATCTTCATAGTATTTGGATCATGGAGAGCGTTAGTTCAATAGTGTCAGAGTTGAAGTTCAAGAGTAATTGAATGATAAAGTATCCCCCTCCTGCCCCTTTTACTGATGTAACGCTGCTCACCTCAGAGCAGCAAGACTGTCCGGATGGATCGCACAGAGGGACAATCTTCAGTGAGCATAAGGGAAAACCTGAAAAACCTGTCAAGGGGGCAGGGTTTTCATTATGATCACAGTAAGAAGATTGTCCCTTGCTGTGATATGTTCAGTCAAGAGACCAGATTCCATACTGAGGGGAGGCGGCTTACACTAGGTAAAAGGGGCGGGAGGGGGATACTTTATCATTCAATTACTCTTGAACTACAACTCTAGTATTAAAATAACACTCTCCATGGCCCAAATACTATGAAGATTAATTGGAGCTGCTCTTTTGTGTAACATTACTATCCCTTTAAACAGACAGAGACAAGATTGTACCTCACTGAGATCTGGCCGGCTTTCAGATTCAAAGGGAAGAAGAGTGACATAGGGAAAAGGGGCGAGAGTGGTGAACTTTACAATAATGTTACAATCAAACTACTCAGATAAGGACGCTTATAAAAAAAGTGTAATGAATAATCAGCTATGCCTTTACATAGTTACATTACTATCCCTTTAAGGTAAGGGACTTAGAAGGGGCAAGATAAAGTGAGGGTGTAGCTATTTAAGTGTGCATACCTCCCAACATTTCAAATGGCCAAAGAGGGACACTTGTGTTTTAGGTGGTGTTTTAGGGGCGTGGCTAGTGGGCAGGGAATTTTTAGGATACTTTGTCACCTATTGACACCTCTATGTAACTGAATAAATGATTTAGAGCAAGACCAAAGTATTTTATTTACACAAATTCAATTACAAACACATATACTGAAAATTTACTAAACATTTATGTGAATTGCATTGCTGTGGAGCAATGTGATAGACTAATATACACACCACTCACTCTGATGTCCTAAAAAGAGGGACAACAGGGTAGAAAAGAGGGACAGGGGGATTTGGGTCTCAAAGAGGGACTGTCCCTCCTAAAGAGGGACACTTGGGAGGTATGAGTGTGTATTGAGAGAGGCTGCATGCACTTGACTAGCCTAATTCAGGAGAAATCCTAAACACGTCACTGAGCACCACCCTTGTGGGAGAACAGCAGTGTTGTTATTGTTGTACCCAGTCCCTATGTCATCACAATGACTGATTCCCTAGTGTTCTGTCTGCTGTCGGGGCCCTCCACCCTGTGTCTGTACGTGTGAGCCTTGCCAATATGGCAGAACAATGAGGGCTGTGATCAAAATTTATTATACTCCAGCCCAATTATGACTATGACAGCGCTGTGTTGTTTGGTTTGTGGTCTGATGCCTGTGTGGTAAAAGCCAAAAACAACTGAGTCACTAATGCGTTGATCAGGCACCTTCTGCCCCTACAAATCATTCCAGGCTTCAGCTCCCACCTGGTGCTGTCACCCATATAGTCCAAATAAACCACAAAGTAGCAAATTAGTCATGTTACGTCTTCTGTAGACATTCTCGTACAGAGGATTATGTAAACCAGTGGTTCTGACACTTTCCTCTGTGCTGGAACCCTCACATTTCACAAACAAGTCTCTGTGGACCCTTAACAATGAAACCTTGTTAACCGCATGAATGCTAGGGAGCAGAGCCGGATCATCCATTATGGCAATCTACGCTACTGCCTAGGGCCCATTGCAATATGAGGGGCCCTGGCTGCAAGTGATGGTTTACAGACAGAGGCCTGGATGTTGCTGTCATTAACATTTAGTATCAGATGCTCTTATCAGCCAAACAGAACAGCATCATGAAGTTACTCCTAATTCTATTAGAGAAACAATGACATTTCCAGCTAACAGCACTCCGTGTCCGAAGCACCTGATCAAAGGATGTGGGGCCCCAAATTGGTACTTTCCCTTGGGCCCCATGGAGCCTAAATCCGTCTCTGCTAGGGAGGTCACCCAATGCATTGCAAGGCGTTTAAAGGGTTAACACTTTGAGTGCCAGACGCATTGCTTACTCCACTGACACTCAAAGGGTTTTAAACTTGAATTAATATCAAACGTATTTGAAAGCTGGTTGATAATGGTAACTTAACAGTTAAAGGCATAGTAATACTTAAAATGTAAAAAAAAATATGTTATAGAGTTTATCCCCCTGAGTAAAACAAGAGGACTCCCACTGCTGAAAGGTGTTTCATTCAAAAGTTATTAATTTTCAAAGTTGGATTTTTTAGGAGCAATATCACAGTGGCCTGAAATTGTACAGTGGCGCTGTTGCTACACCATCCTATGGAGATTTATGGTCCCGGGACCAGAGCTGTCCATAGGAACGTGTAGCAACAGCGCTACTTTATCATTTCAGGTGACTGTGATATTGCACCTAAAAAATTAAACTTTGAAAATTAATAACTTTTGAATGAAACACCTTCCAGCAGTGGGAGTACCCTTGCTTTACTCAGGGGGATAAACCCTACAACATATTTTTTTTTACATTTTAAGTATTGCTATCCCTTTAATGAATAGGCTAAACTGTATATAGACCCTGTGCAGGTATCCATTCAGAGACTGATTTTCCATTAAGTAAAGTAGGCATCCAATTAGGGACTTTGAGGGGTGTCTCAGTCATGCTGGCTGGACCCTCCATGCTAATTTGTGGGAGTGGCTTATGTAAATCCAGTTATATGAAGATCCGTTTTTTTTTCTGTGTCAGGAAGCAGTGGGTAGGTCTGGGGCAAGGTTTTTTTTTAGCCCTTTGAGTGCCAGATGGTACGCAATGTATTGTAACTCAGGTGACTCTAGGCAAGACATCCTTGGCTCCACTAATCCCACCCATGACCTCACTGCAGTTTATTAACACTTGGAGTGCCAGAAGGGTAGGCAAAGTGTTAATACACGTTGCGTACCAGTGTGGCGCTCATAGTGTTAATAAACTGCAGTGAGGACATGGGTGGGTTTAGTGGAGCCAAGGATGTCTTGCCTAGGAACACCTGAGAGGCGTTCATTTGTGTCCATGTTCATTCATTCATTGTCAGGGCTGGATTTGCACCCCAGGCTCCCCTAGGCAAGGCACTCTGGGAGCCCTTAGCTCTGCTCAAGGCCACTCCTCCTATGACTCCTCCTCCCTGTCCCATCCACTATTTCCTGGGACAGAAAATACCCTTGAAAAAATATATATTTTTTTGTTGGAAATCTTTATAGTACCCAAGAGGTTAACTAATATCCTGTAAAGGAGTCTAAAACTAACGTACGAACATTGAAATTGTGAATGTGGGTGTGGCCAGCACAGCTGAGTCACCCATCATAATTTGGCCCTGTAGGCAGCTGCCTGCTCTGCCTATTGGGAATTCCGGCCCTGTTCTTTGTGTAGAATCCTTGGACCCCATTTGCATACCATTTCATGTTTTAAAGGGATAGTAATACTTTGTTTTATACTTATTTTATTTTTTAGGCATAAAAAAACATGAAGAACGATATAAGTCTTATCTCTCAAACCTTTATGGTTTAAGAGATATTCACAAGCAAAGTTTCCCCTCCCGCCCCTTTTACCTAGTGTAAGTCATCTCTTCTCAGATGTGGAATGCAGTCCATAGAACAGACAGATAACAGCAGGGGACAATCTTCTTCCTGTGAGAACAATGAAAGCCCTGCCCCCCTTGAGAAGTTTTTCAGGTTTTTCCCTTATCTTAATTGAAGATTGTCCCTCTCTGCAGTCTACCTGGGCACCTCCCTTCTGATCTGGCTGAGCAGTGTTACATCAGTAAAAGGGGCGGGAGGGGGATACTTTGTCATTGAATTACTCTTGAACTACAACTCTGACAGAATTGAAATAACACTCTCCAAAGTCCAAATACTATGATGATTAATTAGAGCTGCTTTTATTATGAAACATTACTATCCCTTTAAGTGTCAGTGTTCCTTTAAATCTACATCTTCTTGAATGAGAACTAACACCTTCAAATAATAACCCCCCACTTAGCTTACTATAGCCAAAAAATCCTAATCACCCCTCATGAATTTTTCCCTGGTGCCTTTGTTCAAGAGATAAAAATCTTCAATTAGTTCTGGACGTCATTTCCATGGAGGCGGACATGACAATTGCTGGCATGAGCTTATTTAACTATTTAAGGACCAGAGGAGTGTGCAATGCATTGTGCACGCTTCTGGTCCTTAAAGGGTTAAGATTAGCATGTGCAGTGAGCAGAGAGTTTGGGGTCCTGCTAGCAACTGCCATGTCTGCCCCCTATGGACACAACTCCACGACAGATTGGAGCAAAGGCACCAAGGGCTAAGTATAGGTTTGGACTGGGAGTCATGTAAAGAGTGGCGGTGTGGCCACGGGCAGGTCCTAGAGCTCTTTGCCTATTGGCGCCTGAGCTGTAATTGTATCCCAAACTGAGTTACAGTCATGTGTTATGTAATTTTTCCCTCGTTGTGCCTACAACTACTCATAAAGATCCTGGCACGAGCCCCAAGCCAGAAGAACAGCACATTAACCTGGGCAGGGATCCACAGTAATAGTCCCTAGTTACTATTGTACCGAGTCTAAATGAATCCCATCTTGCTCTCACGAGGCCAATATATGTTACACATCCCTCTGGTACGCAAATGGTTAATGAAGGAGAATAATTTAACTATATGTGTGTGTATTTGTGCATGTATTTGTATGTGTGTGTGTATGTGTGTGTGTATATGTGCGTATGTGTGTGTGTATATATGTGTGTGTGTGTTTGATACTTTTATAATACGTTGGAGTATCACCTTTCTGCGTGGAAATCCACTGGGAGAGCTGAAACCGGAGTGTGCATGAGCAGGGACAACCGAAATATAATTTAACTATATGTGTGTGTATTTGTGCATGTATTTGTATGTGTGTGTGTATGTGTGTGTGTATATGTGCGTATGTGTGTGTGTATATATGTGTGTGTGTGTTTGATACTTTTATAATACGTTGGAGTATCACCTTTCTGCGTGGAAATCCACTGGGAGAGCTGAAACCGGAGTGTGCATGAGCAGGGACAACCGAAATATCCCCGTATGCGATTTACTGGTGACGTGCAAACACCGGTTAAAATAATATTGTGAGTATTTAAGATATAACTCTGGAAATATTTGATACCTTGAGCGCTCTGCTATTTTTCAAGAAAATATACTTGCACTCCTTTTCCTTGTCTTTTTTGGTTCAGTTGCTGAGACACTTGTGTGGACGCAGTGTGGATGTCTGTGGAGCAGCCAAGGTCAATGGATCAGTTTTTAAGATACAAAACCCACATGGAAGTAGGTCCAAGTATATTCCATCTGCTTGTTTAATCCATTTTTCACATATGTGTTCAGTGGACAGATTTAAAGGGATAGTAATGGTTAATTTTAAGTTGATTTAATATTGTAGACATTAAAAAAAGATTAACATCAATGTAAGTCTTATCTGTCAAACCTTTATGGTTTTAGAGATATAACTTGCTAAAGTTACCATTTCCTGGCTGTTTTACTCAAGTCTGCCATCTAGCTGACAGCTGCAGATTCCAGTCATTTGACCAGACAGAGGCTCTTCAGCAGAGCTGAAATCACACCATTTAGAAATAAATACTTCATTGGAACAGTCTACAAAGTGTGCTTGCAAGCCAGGCACACTTTGTAGACCGTTCCAAATTAAGTATTTATCTTTAGATATCATTATATCGGTGCTGCTGAAGAGCCACATCTGGTCAAGCGACCAGAATCTGCTTCTGACAGCTTTACAGCTCGTCAAGCAGAAAGGGGAGGGACCAGATAACTTTATTTTCCTATATCTCTCAAACCACAACGGTTTGAGAGATACGAATAAGTGCATGTACTCTCTTTTAATTGTATATACCATATAGTTAATACTTTTTTTCTGACATTTCTATCCCTTTAATATGTGATTAGTGATTCTACACGGATTGAAGCAGGAGACAGTTATTTTTATATTCATATCTGATATACTAATCTATGAGGCGCCCCTCTCTTTCTTTTTGTTTGTGTGTCTACATGTTTTAGGGATTTTCATGTTGTCTATAACAAGGACAAGCCCACTGCTAGCAGATGTTTTAGTCAAAAGTTATAACATTTCAAAATGTTGTACTCTCTGAGATCCAGGGAGTTTACGTCCTGAAACTTCAAAATGACAGAGAGTGACTCAACAGTTTCTATCAAATTCTATAGAAAACTGGTGTCAATAACTCACTTCTCCTATAGAATGCAAAAGAAAAACAAATTGGTATCTGACCACTAGAGGGCACTGTTAATGTTAAAAAGCCCCAAACAATTTGATAATAACCGTTTAATAACTGTGAACCTATGTATTTCCCTACAATTTATATTTATTCATAAAAAAGTTTACTGCTCCTTTAAATAAATATCCTACAGCACATTCTGCTAAATTCCAGAACTGTTACTCATGTGAGCAAGATACTGAAATCACCTTGCCAGAGCCCGAACTGTTATTGTAATTAGACATAGCTGGTTGGTTCGCTGGCCTTTGGCACAGCTCCAAGGTCAAACTCAAAATTCCAACCGTTTTAGTCACAAGAAAATCAAGATAAACTTCAATATTTATGAGAACAACAGATCCAATCTGAAAGTTCTGTTTCTGTCACCCCCCATTAAAAGATTAGGAGGAATGATTATTAGCACCTAGTTATCGACTGAGCCATTAGGAACCCAAGTACTAGTAACACACACTACCTGCAATGCACCTGCCCTTTATTGAGCTCTTAGTTATTGACCAAGCCATTAGGAAACCAAATACTAATACTATACATCACCTTGCTCATCTGTACAGGCCACATTCTCATCTGTGCATGCCTCTGTTCCACTGCACAGCATACTACTCCTCTGTGCATGCCCACCAAACTTCTGTATGCCACCATACCTCCCAAGTGTCCCTCTTTAGGAGGGACAGTCCCTCTTTTAGACCCAAATCCCTCTGTCCCTCTTTCCCACTCTGATGTCCCACTTTTTAGGATATCAGACTAAGTGGTGTGTAGATAAGTGTATCAGATTGTTATACAGCAATATAACTTGCATTATTGCTTGTTTAAATTTCAGTATATGTGTTTATAAATTAGACTGTGTAAATAAAATACTTTGGTCTTGTTATATGTCATTTATTAGGTTACACAAAGAGGTGTGAATAGGTCATGAAATAGCCTAAAAATCCCTGATAATGCCCCGCCCACCAGTCACACCCCCCAGAAACACCCCCTAAAACACAAGTGTCCCTTTTTGGCAATTTGAAATGTTGGGAGGTATGTGCCACCCTGCTCCCCTGCAAAGCACCCTGCTTATCTGTATGGTCATTTGATCCACAGTATGACACCCTGCTCTTCTTTATCCCCCCTCACGCTCTCTGCAAACACCCTACTACTCTGTATTTCCCTTGTTCCACTACAGAGGATCCTGCTACTCTATATTAAGGTTGCCACCTTTTCTTCAAAATAATACCGGCCATGGCATTCCCTCCATAGACTTAACATTGGACAGAAGCCAGTTTTTTACAGGCCTGCCGGTAAAACATTGGCTGGGTGGAAACCCTACTCTATATACTTCCATGCTCCTCTGTATAGCTTCTGCTCCACTGTATGGCTCCTTAGTCCTTGATACAGCCCCTAAGGCACATTATGTATGAGCTGGATCAGCAGGGTATTGATCGTGTATCTGATCAAGGGAATTTATCAATACTGGTCCTTCCTTGGAAAACACAAGTAGCTGTTGTTTTCCAAGTCACCAGTACTGATCAACTCTCTTAATCAGATACATGATCAATACCCTGCTGATCCAGCTATCACCTTCCCTCCTAAACATATTCTCTCAACTTCCAGGTTGAGTGGGGGGACCTTAAAAGCCCACTCACAACATCATTATGTCATGAGTTGGCCTTTACGTTACTCCAACTTGTTCCATGGTTCACTGGTTATCATAGAACTACACATACAATGCCTGACACCTTAGCCTTGTTCCACTGTCCCACTGATAGTCACAGAACCAGACATCCATTGTCTGATACTCCCAGCCTTGTTTCATTGTCCCACTGGTAGCAACAGAACCACGTATATGTTGTCTGTTTCCCCAGCCTTGTTCCACTGTCCACTGGCATCTACAGACTCACATACACTGTCTTCTTCCCCAGCCTTGTCCCACTGGTAACCACAGAAACTCTCTGAAACATCAGGCTTGTCCACTGTCCACTAGTAATCACTGACCCACACATCCATTATCCAACACCACAGCCTTGTTCCACAGTTAGTTGTAGTACTGCACATTTATCGTCTACTTCTCCAGCCTTGTTCCAATGGTAATTATATCCCCAAAAACTGCAAGAAGCATTTTGTCTATGTTTTATGAATGTGGGAAATATTGTATATGTAATACATTCACTCCAAATATCATCTGTGTAAAATATGATCAGAAAATGCTTTTACCATCTGCTTGTAAAAAAACAACCTTAGGGGTATATTCTATTAAGTGATATAATGTGCCGGAATCAATTTCTTTGTCCTGCTCCTAACACCCCTCTAGTTCATAAAGGGCTAAAAAAACATAAATTATGACAACAGATAAGAGTCTGTTGGGCTATCTAAACTGCTCATGTCCCCTATCCTATATAATAATTCGCTAAAACGTGTGTAACGCCACAACATGCGCAGTAGACACTACTGCGCATGCTGCAGTCATGCTCAGTACAGACTGCCCGCGCCGCGGCTGCTACAGAGCGTCCAGCTCTGTATCAGCCGTGGCGCGGGCAGTCTCTACTGAGCGTGACTGCCCCGCGACCGGGTGGCAGTGGCACTGTGGCCCGTGTAACGGGCTGTTCAACTAGTTTAATATAAATAACAGGCTGTGGTTGATGGGAACCATAGTTGAATAACACATGCAGGAACTCAGGTTGTCCATTTCTGTAATTTGTTGCTAAATCCATATTTGTACATGTTTCCCCCTTTATTAACCCCCTGTCCTATTTCTGAGTACAAATCCAGGGGCCTTTTAGGGGATGGTGGGAACGCACATTACTTGACTTACAACAAAAGATCAAGTAACTTTAAACACCACGAGGGACCATTTCTACATAACAACCCACGCTGGCCTGAGTGAGGACATCTGATGCTTTCTCATTGTGAATGAGGAAACAGGGCAAAGGGCAACTTGATAAATGAGCTCACAGAGCGCTCCCCAACAAACCATCTAAATTTAGCACAGAGAAAGGAAACTGAGCTTTTCCGGGATTATATTTATAAAAGAAAATCCCCCTCCTCATCATTCTAGAACAGTGATCAGCTACTACTTACCCAAAATTAGTCAGAGATACACTGGTTCCCAAAGGATAAGATAATTCCATAACTATCCAAGGCATGCTACTGCGTGGGATTTTAACCCTTTGGGCTCTATTAATTAGTTGTTTGATAAAGCCAAAGGCAGCATCACTCGTACAAAAAATCTCACACTATTTTCAACTGGGGTTGTGCTTTGCAAACCCAAAATGGCTACCTTCAGGCCTTCTGGGTGTCAGTGAAATAAACCCTCTTCCTGGAACACAACCTGGAAGAGTTTGGCTCATATACAAAATCTTTGCAGGTTGCACATACAGCCTTCATACACCCCTAGTGTTGGGTTACCAGTTCTATGGGTTACCAAAGAAAATATACACTTCTGTACTCAAACTTTAAATGGATAGTAATGTTTCACAATAAAAGCCGCTCCAATTAATCTTCATAGTATTTCAGTCATGGAGAGTGTCATTTCAATTCTGTCAGAGTTGTAGTTCAAGAGTAGTTCAATGACAAAGTATCCCCCTCCCACCCCTTTTACTGATGTAACACTGCTCACCTCACAGCAGCAAGACTGTCAGGATGGATCAATGAGAGGGACAATCTTCAGTGAACCTAAGGGAAAAACCTGTTAAGGGGGCAGTTTTCTTTATGATCACAGTAAGGAGATTGTCCCTTGCTGTGAGCTGTCTGGTCCTGAGATCAGATTCCACATGTGCGGAGAGGCAGCTTACACTAAGTAGAAGGGGAGGGAGGGGGATATTTTATCATTTAATTACTCTTGAACTACAACTCTGACAGAATTGAAATAATTCTCTCCATGACCCAAATACAATGAAGATTAAGTGGAGCTGCTGTTTTTGAGAAACATTACTATCACTTTAAATATGCCTCTATGAGACAGGAGACATTGTTAAATGGTACTCATAAGACAATACACAAAATAGAGTAGAAACACTCATCAAAATTAGCTTCTGAAAACCTCTAAAAAAATGTTATTGGCAAATGATGGAATTGGTTTACTGTAACTTTTATTATCAAACATATAAAATCAAAATATTGGGGAGGGACTAATTATTAAAAAGATGTGCATACCACCCAAAGAGGGACACATTTATTTTAGGTGGTGTTGCTGGGGGTGTGGCTGGTGGGAGGGGCAGTACAGAGAATTTGTAGGTTATTTCATGACCTATTGACACCTTTGTGTAGCTGAATTAATGATTTAGGACAAGATCAAAGTATTTTATTTACACAGACTAATGTATAAACACATATACTGAAGTTTAAATAAACGTTAAAGTGAATTTTATTGCTGTGGAGCAAAGCGATACACTTATATACACACCACACAGTCTGATCTCCTAAACACAGGGACACCAGGGTGATACACTTCTATACACACCACACAGTCTGATCTCCTAAACACAGGGACACCAGGGTGATACACCTCTATACACACCACACAGTCTGATCTCCTAAACACAGGGACACCAGGGTGATACACTTCTATATATACCACACAGTCTGATCTCCTAAACACAGGGATACCAAGGTGATACACTTCTATACACACCACACAGTCTGATCTCCTAAACACAGGGACACCAGGGTGATACACTTATATACACACCACACAGTCTGATCTCCTAAACACAGGGACACCAGGGTGATACACTTATATACACACCACACAGTCTGATCTCCTAAACACAGGGACACCAGGGTGATACACTTATATACACACCACACAGTCTGATCTCCTAAACACAGGGACACCAGGGTGATACACTTCTATATATACCACACAGTCTGATCTCCTAAACACAGGGACACCAAGGTGATACACTTCTATACACACCACACAGTCTGATCTCCTAAACACAGGGACACCAGGGTGATACACTTATATACACACCACACAGTCTGATCTCCTAAACACAGGGACACCAGGGTGATACACTTATATACACACCACACAGTCTGATCTCCTAAATACAGGGACACCAGGGTGATACACTTATATACACATCGCACAGTCTGATCTCCTGAACACAGGGACACCAGGGTGATACACTTCTATACACACCGCACAGTCTGCTCTCCTAAACACAGGGACACCAGGGTGATACACTTCTATACACACCACACAGTCTGCTCTCCTAAACACAGGGACACCAGGGTGATACACTTCTATACACACCACACAGTCTGATCTCCTAAACACAGGGACACCAGGGTGATACACTTCTATACACACCACACAGTCTGATCTCCTAAACACAGGGACACCAGGGTGATACAGTTATATTCACAAGTCGTGATAATGGCGGCACTCCAAACCAAAACAATAGTCCACTTGTAAAATCGAAACAAACCTTTATTGATCCTCCATTAAAAAACATATATAAGATGTACAAACGACATATAACAATTGCAGAGATGACATGTAACAATGTTGCTAAGACTGCTCCATTGTTGTCTCACGCGTTTCGCGCTTTAAATGCGCTTATTCATTATTATTCCCCAGCTGTCAGTAGCACGGAGAGCGGACATCTTGCCAGAATGACGTCTGTGCGACTGCGCTGTCAGTCCCATCCGGGTGTAGGAGGCGTTGCTAGGAACCATTTGGCTCTGGCTGGGACTGACAGCGCAGGCGCGCGGACGTCATTCTGGTAAGATGTCCGCTCTCCGTGCTACTGACAGCTGGGGAAAAAAGCATATATCTATTAAATCAGGTAATAATTCTGGTGACTAGCGCTACTAAGCAGCTAGTCGCCAGAAGGGGACTTAGTTAAGCTAAACATTTTGTGACATGGTAGTTCCGCTTTAAAAAACTCATTCGTTACATTAAAGTGATTGTAATGTTTCAAAATAAAAGCAGCTCCAATGATTCTTTATAGTTTTTTGTCCATGTAGAGTATCATTATCATTCTCTATGATGTGTAGTTGCAGAGTAATTGAATTATAAAATGTCCACCTCCCGCCCCTTTTACCTGTGTAAAGCTGCACAGCAAGACCTTCCAGATGGATCACAGCAAGGGACAATCTTCTGTTAGCATAAGGAAAAACCTGCACTTCTTCAATGAGGGGCCAGGGTTTTCCTTATGCTCACAGCCAGAAGATTGTCCCTTGCTGTGAGCTGTTTGGTCAAGTGACCAGTGGCGCGATGCAGGAGACATGCGCAATCGCTATTTCCCATGTGAAAACCAATAGGGAATAGGTTTGCGCATGATTTTGTTGAATTGCGCATGCAAATTCAAGATTAGCGAACAGCTGTGCATATTTATTTTTTGTGTGGGCGTGGCTAAGATTAACAAATCTGTGTGAGTGGAACAGCGAATGCAAGGTAGCAATAAAAGAGAAAAGAGATCGCTACATGAATGCCTATCTATATTACAGAAAAACCTTTCACAATATGTAACTACTCACCCCGGCTACTGCCGATGCGGATCCGGAGCTACCCCCACAGTCCTGGCCACGGACTTCAGCAAACAAGAAGACACAGGAAGAGGTGCTACAACGGAACCGCCAAACTTCACCAGCCAAGGAGAATCAACCCATATTCAATAAAAAACTATTTTATTCTTCTGTATTAAAAGACATCATTCCATAAAATATCGGGTTGTTAATGGACTACAAAAGGTGGATGTACTCAGAAACGAAGCGCCTAACGTGTTTCGTGAATGTATCACTTAGTCTTAGGCAATTTTAACTTCGTGTCCAGACATCTTATATACACAAACACCAAACTTCAATCGACATCATAGTCAAACAATTAACAAATCACCCAACCGAATTAGAATTTGAATCGTCCAATCAAAACAACCAAATCCAACATGAATGGGTGAGTAAGCAATTGTTACCTCATAAACTAATTTTATTTTATTTTAACCCCTTAAACACCTGAAAATTCAAACTTACATTATCTCCCTAAACAAGATAATGTAAGTTTGAATTTTCAGGTGTTTAAGGGGTTAAAATAAAATAAAATTAGTTTATGAGGTAACAATTGCTTACTCACCCATTCATGTTGGATTTGGTTGTTTTCATTGGACGATTCAAATTCTAATTCGGTTGGGTGATTTGTTAATTGTTTGACTATGATGTCGATTGAAGTTTGGTGTTTGTGTATATAAGATGTCTGGACACGAAGTTAAAATTGCCTAAGACTAAGTGATACATTCACGAAACGCGTTAGGTGCTTCATTTCTGAGTACATCCACCTTTTGTAGTCCATTAACAACCCGATATTTTATGGAATGATGTCTTTTAATACAGAAGAATAAAATTGTTTTTTATTGAATATGGGTTGATTCTCCTTGGCTGGTGAAGTTTGGCGGTTCCGTTGTAGCACCTCTTCCTGTGTCTTCTGGAATAGCGAATGCGCCTAATGCAAGAACTACTATTGCGAATGAATTTATACCTCTGTGTAGTGTTGTCGTAAAATGGAATTTTCTATGCGCAATTCAAGAAGCGTTTGGTATTCAGCTTCCTGGATTAGAACATGTGCAAAATCTATCTGCGCACAAAAATGCCTTTATCCAATGCGAACGTTTCTTGCATCGCGCCACAGATTCCATATCTGAGGGGAGGCGGCTTACACTAGGTAAAAGGGAGGGGGACACTTTATAATTCAATTACTCTGGAACTGCACATCGCAGGGAATGATAATACCGCCTACATGGCCGAAAAACTATAAAGAATAATTGAAGCTGCATTTATTTTAAACTGCCTAGGTGTCATGTTAGCCAAAAGACCAGCAAATGTACAGTTAACTCCTTAAGGACCATTGACGGTCCTGGTACGTCATGGTTGGATTTGCTTTAAGGACCAATGACATACCAGGACCGTCATGGAATTCCGGGCTCCCTGCGTGGCTGCACGCCGTTCGGGGAGTCCGGAATCGGATTCAATAAAAAAAAATGCTCCGTGGTCCTTAAATTACCTCTACGTGCATGCGCGGCCGGTCCTTAAGGGGTTACATTAAAAAGGATCAGTACTTTTTATGTAAATTTGGAGCTAATAGGCTTTAACTGCACCAATTCTGGGGCCAATCAAGCACGCCATACAGAATAAAACTCTGTATGCTTTGGAAACCTCACTAGCATTTAAAGGGTTAGAAAACCCATTTTAAATCAATAGGCATTTTGAGAATGTTTACTGCATTTTGTCTTTTATCTAGGTGGTTCTGTTTGTTTTCACTTGAACATAAAAAAATCTCGAGTCCCTAAAATCTCCCTGATCACCAGGTCTGGTGCTTTCATGAGCGCAGAAGGAACCAATTTCCTAGTTAAACATGTTGTTTTACGGAAGCAAAAGGAAGACATTAATGGGAGCAAAATTATATAGGGTCAGTTTCACCCTGTCTGGGACCCATTACAGTGCAATGGAATAATGACCCTCCAGCGCCAAGTCTGCTGGTACTGGGGGAAATCGTTAATTTCCTCATAGACTTTAAAGTAAAGCTGAAATGTTTTTATTTTTGCATGTAAACTTGGTGTAGTATTGAGTAAAATACAATTGTTTTTATTTACATGGGGGACTATGGAAACGGAATAAGTAGATTTTCATTTGTTTAATAGAAGGGCTTTCCTACATAGGTGTCCCCCATACATTACTGTGTGTAACAGAAGCACTTACCTAGGTAGGAGTCCATCACACAGCAGTCAGGTGTATCTATATAATTACCGTGTGTAACAGAAGCACTTACCTAGGTAGGAGTCCATCATACAGCAGTCAGGTGTATCTATATAATTACTGTATGTAACAGAAGCACTTACCTAGGTAGGAGTCCATCACACAGCAGTCAGGTGTATATCTATATAATTACTGTGTGTAACAGAAGGACTTACCTAGGTAGGAGTCCATCACACAGCAGTCAGGTGTATCTATATAATTACTGTGTGTAACAGAAGCACTTACCTAGTTAGGAGTCCATCACACAGCAGTCAGGTGTATCTATATAATTACTGTGTGTAACAGAAGCACTTACCTAGGTAGGAGTCCATCACACAGCAGTCAGGTGTATCTGTATCATTACTGTGTGTAACAGAAGCACTTACCTAGGAAGAAGTCCATCATACAGCAGTCAGGTGCATCTATATAATTACTGTGTGTAACAGAAGCACTTACCTAGGTAGGAGTCCATCATACAGCAGTCAGGTGTATCTGTATAATTACTGTGTGTAACAGAAGCACTTACCTAGGTAGGAGTCCATCATACAGCAGTCAGGTGTATCTATATAATTACTGTGTGTAACAGAAGCACTTACCTAGGTAGGAGTCCATCATACAGCAGTCAGGTGCATCTATATAATTACTGTGTGTAACAGAAGCACTTACCTAGGTAGGAGTCCATCATACAGCAGTCAGGTGTATCTGTATAATTACTGTGTGTAACAGAAGCACTTACCTAGGTAGGAGTCCATCATACAGCAGTCAGGTGTATCTATATAATTACTGTGTGTAACAGAAGCACTTACCTAGGTAGGAGTCCATCATACAGCAGTCAGGTGTATCTATATAATTACTGTGTGTAACAGAAGCACTTACCTAGGTAGGAGTGCATCACACAGCAGTCAGGCGTATCTATATAATTACTGTGTGTAACAGAAGCACTTACCTAGGTAGGAGTGCATCACACAGCAGTCAGGTGTATCTATACAATTACTGTGTGTAACAGAAGTACTTACCTAGGTAGGAGTCCATCATACAGCAGTCAGGTGTATCTATATAGTTACTGTGTGTAACAGAAGCACTTACCTAGGTAGGAGTGCATCACACAGCAGTCAGGCGTATCTATATAATTACTGTGTGTAACAGAAGCACTTACCTAGGTAGGAGTGCATCACACAGCAGTCAGGCGTATCTATACAATTACTGTGTGTAACAGAAGCACTTACCTAGGTAGGAGTCCATCATACAGCAGTCAGGTGTATCTAAATAATTACTGTGTGTAACAGAAGCACTTACCTAGGTAGGAGTCCATCATACAGCAGTCAGGTGTATCTATATAATTACTGTGTGTAACAGAAGCACTTACCTAGGTAGGAGTGCATCACACAGCAGTCAGGTGTATCTATACAATTACTGTGTGTAACAGAAGCACTTACCTAGGTAGGAGTCCATCATACAGCAATCAGGTGTATCTATATAATTACTGTGTGTAACAGAAGCACATACCTAGGTAGGAGTCCATCACACAGCAGTCAGGTGCATCTATACAATTACTGTGTGTAACAGAAGCACTTACCTAGGTAGGAGTCCATCACACAGCAGTCAGGTGTATCTATATAATTACTGTGTGTAACAGAAGCACTTACCTAGGTAGGAGTCCATCACACAGCAGTCAGGTGTATCTGTATAATTACTGTGTGTAACAGAAACACTTATCTAGGTAGGAGTCCATCACACAGCAGTCAGGTGTATCTATATAATTACTGTGTGTAACAGAAGCACTTATCTAGGTAGGAGTCCATCATACAGCAGTCAGGTGTATCTGTATAATTACTGTGTGTAACAGAAGCACTTGCCTAGGTAGGAGTCCATCACACAGCAGTCAGGTGTATCTGTATCATTACTGTGTGTAACAGAAGCACTTACCTAGGTAGGAGTCCATCATACAGCAGTCAGGTGTATCTGTATCATTACTGTGTGTAACAGAAGCACTTACCTAGGTAGGAGTCCATCACACAGCAGTCAGGTGTATATCTATATAATTATTGTGTGTAACAGAAGCACTTACCTAGGTAGGAATCCATCATACAGCAGTCAGGTGTATCTATATAATTACTGTGTGTAACAGAAGCACTTATCTAGGTAGGAGTCCATCACACAGCAGTCAGGTGTATATCTATATAATTATTGTGTGTAACAGAAGCACTTACCTAGGTAGGAATCCATCATACAGCAGTCAGGTGTATCTATATAATTACTGTGTGTAACAGAAGCACTTATCTAGGTAGGAGTCCATCACACAGCAGTCAGGTGTATATCTATATAATTATTGTGTGTAACAGAAGCACTTACCTAGGTAGGAGTCCATCATACAGCAGTCAGGTGTATCTGTATAATTACTGTGTGTAACAGAAGCACTTACCTAGGTAGGAGTCCATCACACAGCAGTCAGGTGTATCTGTATAATTACTGTGTGTAACAGAAGCACTTATCTAGGTAGGAGTCCATCATACAGCAGTCAGGTGTATCTATATAATTACTGTGTGTAACAGAAGCACTTACCTAGGTAGGAGTTCATCATACAGCAGTCAGGTGTATCTATATAATTACTGTGTGTAACAGAAGAACTTACCTAGGTAGGAGTCCATCACACAGCAGTCAGGTGTATCTATATAATTACTGTGTGTAACAGAAGCACTTATCTAGGTAGGAGTCCATCATACAGCAGTCAGGTGTATCTGTATAATTACTGTGTGTAACAGAAGCACTTACCTAGGTAGGAGTCCATTACACAGCAGTCAGGTGTATCTGTATCATTACTGTGTGTAACAGAAGCACTTACCTAGGTAGGAGTCCATCATACAGCAGTCAGGTGTATCTGTATCATTACTGTGTGTAACAGAAGCACTTACCTAGGTAGGAGTCCATCACACAGCAGTCAGGTGTATATCTATATAATTACTGTGTGTAACAGAAGCACTTACCTAGGTAGGAGTCCATCACACAGCAGTCAGGTGTATATATATAATTACTGTGCGTAACAGAAGCACTTACCTAGGTAGGAGTCCATCATACAGCAGTCAGGTGTATCTGTATCATTACTGTGTGTAACAGAAGCACTTACCTAGGTAGGAGTCCATCATACAGCACTCAGGTGTATTTATATAATTACTGTGTGTAACAGAAGCACTTACCTAGGTAGGAGTGCATCACACAGCAGTCAGGTGTATCTATATCATTACTGTGTGTAACAGAAGCACTTACCTAGGTAGGAGTGCATCATACAACAGTGAGGTGTATCTATATAATTACTGTGTGTAACAGAAGCACTTATCTAGGTAGGAGTCCATCAAACAGCAGTCAGGTGTATCTATATAATTACTGTGTGTAACAGAAGCACTTACCTAGGTAGGAGTCCATCATACAGCAGTCAGGTGTATTTGTATCATTACTGTGTGTAACAGAAGCACTTACCTAGGTAGGAGTCCATCACACAGCAGTCAGGTGTATCTATATAATTACTGTGTGTAACAGAAGCACTTACCTAGGTAGGAGTGCATCACACAGCAGTCAGGTGTATCTATATCATTACTGTGTGTAACAGAAGCACTTACCTAGGTAGGAGTGCATCATACAACAGTGAGGTGTATCTATATAATTACTGTGTGTAACAGAAGCACTTATCTAGGTAGGTGTCCATCATACAGCAGTCAGGTGTATCTGTATAATTACTGTGTGTAACAGAAGCACTTACCTAGGTAGGAGTCCATCATACAGCAGTCAGGTGTATTTGTATCATTACTGTGTGTAACAGAAGCACTTACCTAGGTAGGAGTACATCACACAGCAGTCAGGTGTATTTGTATCATTACTGTGTGTAACAGAAGCACTTACCTAGGTAGGACTCCATCATACAGCAGTCAGGTGTATCTATATAATTACTGTGTATAACAGAAGCACTTACCTAGGTAGGAGTCCATCATACAGCAGTCAGGTGTATCTATATAATTACTGTGTGTAACAGAAGCACTTACCTAGGTAGGAGTCCATCATACAGCAGTCAGGTGTATCTGTATAATCACTGTGTGTAACAGAAGCACTTACCTAGGTAGGAGTCCATCATACAGCAGTCTGCTATATCTATATAATTACTGTGTGTGTGACAGGACTTACCTAGGTAGGAAATTAAGACCTAGATTTATAGGACCCCGTCAGGCAAAAAAAACAAAAACTTGTTGGCAGTTTTTCAAGCACGGTAAACAATTCAGTTATCTGTGCTATGTAGAACTGCCGGCAGAGAAGTAACCATGTCGGCTGCTAAAGTCAGTGGCCCTTTGAGCACATAGAAACTTACGATAAACGGTGGAATTCCTTATCCAATTAACTGCGTTACGCAGTAAGGTGCGCTAAGGGATCCACTTTATAATGAGAAAATCTGCACCCAGTGTTTTTTGGGTGCAGAGTCCCTTAACACAACTTTTAACCCTTCGAGTGCCAGAGGGGTACACACGCATGTACACAGTGCATGTATTGATATGAGGCCCTAAGCCCCATATCAATACATCCAAAGTATGAAAAATGTGTCCATTGTTAGTAGAATGAACCCTATGAGTGCCAGCGGGGTATTCTTACCCCACTGGCACTCGCAAGGTTAATCTAACTAAGTTACGAAGCAACAGCCCCTGCAAAGTAACACTTACCAGTAATCCTGATGCCCAGTGCGGTCTTCAGTACCCTGGTCAGCTACTTCCCATCTTCTTCAATCCCCACCCTTTCTCCTCTCAATCCCACCCACCCAGTTAAGCCCCATCCACTTTATACTATGATTCACGTCATTTAGACGGTCCAGTTCCTAGGCTACTAGCCTTCTCCAGGGTCTCCAAAGAGGAAAGTTCCCAGGTGTCCCTCTCTGGGCTATGGGATCTGGGACTGATTTCTCAAATGCCCACAGAGAACCAAAATGTTTTGGGATATAATTTCTACACTTGCTTTGTATGGGGTGCCATTTGTACACCTTGTATTTTGTCCCCAAATTTTCAGCAGATGTGCCACAAGTGCACACTAAATGTTTATATATCACCATACTTGGGAACTCTCCAGATTTGCCCCGGAGACTCCGGTTTTGGCACTGCTTTACCTGGTCTCCGGGGCAGAGGCTGAGTCCTCCCGATGTGTGGAGTTTCTATTGAAACTCTACCCACTTCCACTCTTTCTCCCCGTGTTGCTCCTTCCTACCCAGCCTTCTTTTAAGCCCTCTCCCGGCACTCGTGTTAAGACCCGCCCCTTTTTGACGTGATACGCGTCATTCTTCACACCACCCATGGCAGCAGAGGACTCCCCTCTGGGGAGACAACAATAAAAAGTTCCCAGGTATGTATATCACATAATAAAGTATTCCTTACAAAATTGTATAGATATTCCACAAAATGCATTGTGTTGACCAAAGTTTTTGACAAAATACATTTGGTACAAATAATATGTAAGACAATTCACTAAATGATGAAAGACTGTCAAACTGTTATAATTTGGTGAAGAAACTTTCATTATTTGGTCACACATTCATCGATTTTGTGAAATGACTGACATATCTTTGCACCAATTCGTTTGGTACAAATCTTTCTTCATTTAGTGAACGGCTGGCAAATTATTTGCAACAAATGTATTTGGTCAAAGACTTTGGTGAAATTTATTTTGTGGAATATCTAAACAATTGTGTAAGCAATAATTTATTCTAGGATATATCTAAGAACAGTGGTTCTCAACCTGTGGGTCGGGACCCCTTTGGGGGTCAAATGACGATTTGCCAGGGGTCGCCTAAAACCATCAGATATTTATATTTCGATTCATAACAGTAGCAAAATTACAGCGATGAAGAAGCAACAAAAATAATTTTACTGTTAGGGGTCTCCACAACTTGGGAAATTTTATCAAAGGGTCACGGCACTAGAAAGGTTGTGAACCGCTGATCTAAGAACATTCAGTGAAAACATCACTTTTGTGGTACAGATGCTGCAACTTTGTCGACAAAATATAAGGTTTACAGACGGCACCCCATAGCTTTATGGGGGCTTGAAACATCGGTCCCACCTCTCATAACTTCAGTCACTGATCACAGACATGAAGTGGAGTCTCCTTCCCTTGTAGTCTTACAGGGATAGTAATGTTTCATAATAAAAACAGCTCTAATTAGTCATCATTTGGACTTTGGAGAGTGTTATTTCAATTCTGTCAGAGTTGTAGTTCAAGAGTAATTCAATGACAAAGTATCCCCCTCCCAACCCTTTTACTGATGTAACACTGCTCAGCCAGATCAGAAGGGAGGTGCCCAGGTAGACTGCAGAGAGGGACAATCTTCAATTAAGATAAGGGAAAAACCTGAAAAACTTGTCCAGGGGGGCAGGGCTTTCATTGTTCTCATACGAAGAAGATTGTCCCCTTCTGTTATCTGTCGGGTCTATGGACTGCGTTCCACATCTGAGAAGAGATGGCTTACACTAGGTAAAAGGGGCGGGAGGGGAAGCTTTGCTTGTGAATATCTCTCAAACCATAAAGGTTTGAGAGATAACACTTATATCGTTCTTCATGGTTTTTTAATGCCTACAAAATAAAATAAAGATAAAACAAAGTATTACTATCCCTTTAAGTATTAGAGCTTTTCATGGATGCGGAACATTTTGGTTTGTGAATCCCTAGCCTAACCTTGGGATTGTCCATGCAACTTGGTAAGTATTAACCCCTGAGTTATTGAAGCAAGTTAGCAATAGTCAGGGGCACACTGACAGCACAGTAGGAGGGTTTACTGTTCCTTTAACCCTTTGAGTGCCAGAGGGTTGCAATGCGTTGCGTACCCCTCTGGAACTCAAAGGGTTAAGTGAATGGGAATTTAGAGAATTAAAGGGAAGGATTTCTCACATCAGAAGACAATGTACACCTAAAAATGGAATGGTGTTATTTACACTTAAATACCATGATAACCTCTGTAATATGTCTTTATTTGTTTTTGAGGCCTAAAATCTAGTCTTAAATATGCTTTATGGGAGCTACCATTGTTGCTCCCCAACGCAGCAATCTTGATAGATTCTTGAGGAGTGATAGTTCTCTATTGTTTGCAGATGGGCTGAGATAAAGTAACATCCTTTCTGAATACAAGAGCGACAGGCATAGCTGGGAACTCTCCGGATTTGCAGAGGCTTATTCTCCGGATGTGGGGAGTTTCTAATGAAACTCCGCCCATATCTGCTGCTCCTCCCATTGTGTTCCTCCCACTCCCCGGCCCCTTCTCTGCCTTCCCCAGCTAATTTTGTACACTTTTTTTATTTTATTTTTAAAGCTCCACCCTCGACTCGAACTCGTGATTAAGCCATGCCCCTTTCAAAGCAAATCGCGTCATTTTTCTCTCCCTTCTCCTCATCAAAAAGTCCCCAGGTATGGCGACAGGTACTAATCTCAATAATAACTGCCTTAGCCCTTCTCTCTCTCTCTTTACAAACAACACAAACAAAATTAACCAAATGGTATCTAAATAGAACGGTTTACATTCCTATTAACTCTCTAAGGACCAGAGAGATGTACAACATATTTCTTTCAGGGCCGGATTTCCCAATAGGAACACTAGGCACCTGCGTAGAGCTCCAAATTTTGAGGGGCGGTGCCTCAACTGTGCTGGCCACACCCACATTCTGAATTATGGGTGGGGCCAGAGCAACCTCTATATCCATGCAGTAGCTTATACACCCCTTTACAGGCTATTATTTAACTCCTTGGATTCTAGTGAGCTCTCCAGCGCATTGAGGAACAATGCAGTGGAGACCTCTCTAGCAACCAAGGGGTTAAGGCTTTTATGTCCTTGCTTGTTGTAGGCCAAAGGTATATTCTGTGCCAGGAAACAGTGGAGGAGACTGGTGGTGTGGCCATGTGAGTGGGGTGTGACCATGGGCGGAGCTAAGGGTGCCCAGAGTGCCTTGCCTAGGGGATCCTGGAATGTAAATCCGGCCCTGATTGCTTTGTAATACACCGCCTGCCACTCTGGTCCTTAACCCCTTAATGACCCATGACAGTCCTGGCATGTCACGAGTTGGACGTGCGAGAAGGACCCATGACGTGCCCGGACCGTCATGGATTTCACGGCTCCCCGCGCAGCTGCACGCCGTTCAGGAGTCCTGCGTCGGATAGGACAAAAAAAATGCTCTGTGGTTCTTAAGGAGTTAAAGTGGTAAAAACCAGCGAATTTAGGATTATATTTTCAGGGTCTAACAAAATAAATAATGTTTACAGGTGTTAACCAAGAGTACATGATATTTAAAGGTATATCAACCATTTTCATTTTACCTATTACGCGCTCCTTTTAACCCTATGAGTGCCAGAAAGGCATCCAATGCATTGCGCTGCAATGCATTGGATACCTCTCTGGCAATCGAAGGGTTAGGAATGCTCCAGGACAAAAACAGAGCTGCCAGTAATTAGTTTTGGCAGGAAGAGGTTTTTTTTACTAGTTGTGAATTTTTCCCACTATTACATCACCTTTAAGTGCACGCGATGTGATTTCTGACAGTCCTTGGTATTCTCAGTATAGGTGTCTCTGTGGGGGTCTGACTGCTAAAACTCAGGCATTTTTTTCTCATACCTACCCCCTCCCCAAATCTTTACTTTTTTTCATGTCAAGTTAATGTGTTCAGACGACACATAATTACGATAACTAATACCATGCAGTATGTCAGATTACTGCGCGGCACCCAAGCGTAGCCCTGCTTCCTGTGTCTGAGTGTGACCAGGAGTCCTCTGGGTTAATTACCAGTCCTGAGGTCACTTAACGCTTTGAGTGTCACAGCAATGAGCAATGCATTGCGGGGCAATGGGTTGATCACCCCTTTGGCACTCAGCGGGTTAATAGCTTCAATTAGTGTTCCACAGATGGACGCCAGGCCTCAGATCACATGACAGAGTACAGAATACTGTCTGTATTGCTAGATTATTAGGCATACAGAGGAGTAAAACCAGTACAGGGGCAATAGCAGAGGGGTAGGGAGCGCTCTAGGTAAAATAAAACTGCATTAAAATGATGATTTTATATAGTGGCTCTACTATACAGTAATCCAAGCAATCAGAGCTCTCACAATTGTGCTGTGTATATGTATATTTATATATAAGAATACATATACTAGTGTAAAAGCCTGGGCCAAGCATTCTGTGCATTCGGGAAGTCTCTACTGCGCATGACTGCATCGCCAAACATACATCTGGCTTTATATATTATAGGATATATATACATTATATACATATGTGTGTGTGTATATACATATATACAGGGCTTAAAATATGAAGTCCTTTGCTACTAGCCAGACCTGAAAAGTTACTCGCCACTGCAATCCATAACATACCCACCAGGGCTGAATTTCTACTCGCCAGGGCTAAATTTTCACTCACCATTGGCTAGTGGAAATTTTGAGCCCTGCATATATTTATATATATATATATATATATATATATATATATATATATATATATATAATAATCCTTTAATAATAATCCTTTATTTATATAGCGCACACAGATTACGCAGCGCTTTACACTCATATTGGTCCCTGTCCCCATTGGGGCTCACAATCTAAATTCACCTATCAGTATGTTTTTGGAGTGTGGGAGGAAACCGGAGTACCCGGAGGAAACCCACGCAAACACAGTGAGAACATACAAACTCATTGCAGATGTTGTCCTTGGTGGGATATGAACCCAGGACCCCAGCGCTGCAAGGCAACAGTGCTAACCACTGTATATATATATATATATTATTTTATATATATATATATTTTTTTTTTTTTTGGCCCGGGTGCTCAGGACTTCTGAATCTGTGAAAAGTGGATTTATGATCTGTTTGAATAAATCCACTTTTCACCGATTCAGAAGTCCTGAGAGTGCTTTTCTGGATTGGATTATAATATATATATATATATATATATATATATATATATATATAGCACTCCCATGGTTCGATGTCTTATCGTGGAGGGAGTATTTCTGTGTGTGTGTAAATGAAGCCAAGAATTTTGCCATTGATTTATGGAGCGTTGAATTCTGAACATAACAAAAAGCGATAAAAAAAGCTGCGCATGGATTCACCATCTCTCTATGATATCAATGAAAGATTAAGGCTCATGAAATGGAAACAGCAGGTCACATAGCAAGAAGACCTGAAAGTAGATGGACCAAACTAATTTTGGAATGGACTCCACTTGATCCTAAACAACCAAGAAGAAGGTCAAAAACAAAATGGTATCTAATAAAAAATATTTCGAAAAAAATGTGCCTAATTAGTAGAGGAAAAGACACACTAAATTCTATTGGCTGCGCCTCTCAACAGGGAAACTAAAAATGATTATACACATACAGGGGAATATAACCTATAAAATCAAAAAGATTTGACTTAATAAAATCAGTGTGGGGTTAAATGGTATTAACCAACCCCAATACCGAATTCAATCTAAAATAAAAAATCAACAACAAAGAAATATATTCTAATAATATCTAGAAAAATATAAATATATTTATAAAATATAAAGTATATAACTACTCAGAATTGTCTTACAAAAGTAACAGTCCCAATCAAATATCAGATCCACGCTGCACGCCTTCCTATGGTTGGGTTCCCACATAGAGATGAATCTAAGACAAAAAGAAATACAAGAGCGGCGCAGATCTTCTGAATGTAGTATTAAAGGGATAGTAATGTTTCATAATAAAAGCAGCTCTAATTAATCATCATAGTATTTGGACTTTGGAGAGTGTTATTTCAATTCTGTCAGAGTTGTAGTTTAAGAGTGATTCAGTGATAAAGTATCCCCCTCCCGCCACTTTTACTGATGTAACACTGCTCAGCCAGATCAGAAGGGAGGTGCCCAGGTAGACTGCAGAGAGGGACAATCTTCAATTAAGATAAGGAAAAAAGCTGAAAAACCTGTCAAGGGGGGCAGGGCTTTCATTGTTCTCATAGGAAGAAGATTGTCCCCTTCTGTTATCTGTCTGGTCTATGGACTGCATTCCACATCTGAGAAGAGATGGCTTACACTAGGTAAAAGGGGCGGGAGGGGAAACTTTGCTTGTGAATATCTCTCAAACAATAAAGGTTTGAGAGATAAGACTTACATCGTTATTCATGTTTTTTTAATGCCTACAAAATAAAATAAAGATAAAACAAAGTATTACTATCCCTTTAACTTGAAAGGGATCCTTCACCAACACCATAAAAGTTGAAATATTACTCACATTCTTCAGAGGCCGTAACCTGCCTCTTAGTGTAAGCACATGTACTGGCTCTCACCCCAGTGTGGTGTAATCCTTTGTTAATCCACTTCTTTCCCCTCTCTCCTTCTCACTCCATCAACGAATCTAATTTTGTGGAAACTGCCACTCTACCTCTGGGTAGGTTTTCCCCCAGAGCTGTATCTGGCAGTACCTATTTTATCTTAAAGCCCCCTATATCAACCAGAGGAGTACGATTAAGTGGATTCAAGATATCAGAATAGAATATAACAATATTTATTGCTACAATAATTGAAAATAATAATCAAATAAAATATACAATGCCAGACAATAAATGCCTAAAAATAAAGAATCTGCCTAACGCGTTTCGTAACGATAAAGTTACTTCATCAGAGACTTACATACAAAGATTCCCTCTTTAGTCACAGTTTTTGAATATGTCCCGGACCAACCAGATCTCAGTATCTCCCCCAACAACACAGGTGATTTACCTTACCGGTACAAAGAAATATGGATCATCCATATTTCTTCTTACCGGTAAGGTAAGAATTATTTTAGCAATAAATATTGTTATATTCTATTCTGATAGCTTGAATCCACTTAATCGTACTCCTCTGGTTGATATAGGGGACTATAAGATAAAATAGGTACTGCCAGATACAGCTCTGCGGGGGAACTTACCCAAAGTTAGAGTGGCAGTTTCCACAAAATTAGATTCCCTGACGAAGTGAGAAGGAGAGAGAGAGGAAAGAAGTGGATTAACGAAGGATTACACCACACTGTGGTGAGAGCCAGTACATGTGCTTACACCAGTGGTTCTCAACCTGTGGGGCAGGACCCCTTTGGGGGTCGAATGACGATTTGCCAGGGATCGCCTAAAACCATCAGATATTTATATTTCAATTCATAACAGTAGCAAAATTACAGCGATGAAGGAGCAACAAAAATAATTTTACCACAACTTGGGAAATTTTATCAAAGGGTCGCGGCACTAGAAAGGTTGAGAACCGCTGGATTACACTAAGAGGCAGGTTACGGCCTCTGAAGAATATGGGTAATATTTCAACTTTTATGGTGTTGGTGAAGGATCCCTTTCAAGTTAATACTACATTCAGAAGATCTACTGTGCTTCGCTTGTATTTCTTTTTGTCAAAGACAAAATGGGTAGATGAAGTTACCAGATTTGATTGTACATAGTGGCAATAAAAAGCACAGGACAGAAGTTGTTGGAGGCTTGCTGAGGAAGCCTTCATCCTGCAGTGGATCGACAGCTTTTATATGGGAGTCCAGAAGAAAGAGGCAGCACCAGTGGGGCTTTTTTTAACAAAGTATTTAAGAATCATTTTATTGTTGACTTTTCGGTGTATATGTATATATATATATATATATATATATATATATATATATATATATATATATATATATATATATATATATATATATATATATATATATATATATATATATCAATCACAAACTGAAAAGGTTATGGTGGGGAAAAAAGTGAATGAAAACCCCTTCCACCTGAATTTGGTGGGTGGTAGATACAATGTTAAACAAAAATTTGACACACCAGTTAAGCCATAACACTTGCTTTTCCCACAGAAGTCTTACGTGTGCAGTGTTGTTACTACTGCAAGGGATTCTGGGTAGGCATATGCAAATAAGTTTAACAAGGAATCACCTTTTTGACTCAGATTCTACTTTATACGTGGATTCCTTAGAGTATGTGTATGCTGAGCAACAGCTTTAAGACACAACTCAGGAAGAGATGCAAAGCCAGTGAACCCCTCATGGACGGCCGTTTCATTGTCAATGCAACTCGTCAGCAATAGGTAACATCCACCAAATTCAGGTGGAAGGGGTTTTCATTCACTTTTTTCCTCACCATAACCTTTTCAGTTTGTGCTCCACACATGCACCAAGCCTCAATAGCAAGCCAGTAAAACCAACCTTATGCTGACGAGTTGCATTGACGACGAAACGGATGTCCATGAGTGGTTCACTGGCTTTGCATCTCTTCCTGAGTTGTGTCTTAAATGGATAGTAATACTTAAAATGTAAAAAAAAAAAATATGTTGTAGGATTTATCCCCCTGAGTAAAACAAGAGTACTCCCACTGCTGAAAGGTGTTTCATTCAAAAGTTATTAATTTTCAAAGTTGAATTTTTTAGGTGCAATATCACAGTGGCCTGAAATTGTACAGTGGCACTGTTACTACACCATCCTATGGAGATTTATGGTCCCAGGACCAGAGCTGTCCATAGGATCGTGTAGCAACAGCACCACTTTACAGTTTCAGGTCACTGTGATATTGCACCTACAAACTTCAACTTTGAGCTTTAATAACTTTTGAATAAAAAATCTTTCAGCAGTGGGAGTACCCTTGTTTTACTCAGGGGGATAAACCCTACAACATATTGTTTTTTACATTTTAAGTATTAGTATCCCTTTAAAGCTGTTGCTCAGCATACCCATACTCTAAGGAATCCATGTATAAAGTGGAATCTGAGGCAAAAAGGTGATTCCTTGTTAAACTTATTTGCATATGCCTACCCAGAATCCCTTGCAGTAGTAACAACACTGCACATATGAGACTTCTGTGGGAAAAGCAAGTCTTATGGCTTGACTGGTATGTCAAATTTTTGTTTAACACTGTATCTACCACCCTATATATATATATATATTTTTTTTTTTTTTTTTTGCTTTGGTTTATATATATATATATATATATATATATATATATATATATATATATATATAGAAGGTAAGCTGCGCAGGCACGGATTTCTCAAAGTACTAAATCAATTCTTTATTGGTAATCTATAATGCAACGTTTCGGTCCACGTTTGGACCTTTATCAAAGCGATGCATTGGATACCCCTCTGGCACTGAATGGCTTAAGATGGGTTTAGTTGATTTTGAAGGAAAGTGAAAAACTGCCTATATGCCATGCGAGCCATTTGTGTGCAATATAAATAATTTTTGAGAAATTAATCTTTATTTGTTGGCGGCACAGTTGGGGCACTTAATGCTAATTCCTCTCTGAGCTGAGCCGATATGATCACACACTGAGCTATGAATGAATCTAGACAGAGTCTGCACACTGGGGGTGTGTCTAATAGGACAGCGCCAGGTAAGTTTGGTCTCAAACAGCACTGATTAGCATACAGTGCAAGGAATTAGCATAACTTGCCACAATGTGCCACCAAAACATAAATGTTGATTTCTTGAAAATAATTTATTTTACAGACCAGTCGTTAGTACACAATATCGATTTTAGTTCTCTGAATATCAAGCGAAAGGCAATGGGACTGGTTACATCTCATTAGGGCATTTACATTAAGGCAAACATTTTGCAACTCTAAGGCAAACCATCTGCTCCACTGGTAACTAATAAACATTCCCTTTGATTAACCATTTGAATGCCAGTGATGTACCCAATGCATTGCAACACACTCAAAAAGGTTAAAGGGTAAATATCATGTCTGACTAAGTCTGTTTCTATGAGAGCAGGCAAAATTGAAAGCATACTGCTGAATATCCCCATAACAGCTCATTTTAGCCCTTTGGGGAGTGGGGGTTTAAGAAAACTGACCACGTTGGCTGGCAGCAGATTAAAGGCAAAATATACCCATCCACAGCAGTGTATGGAGAGCGGCGGGTAGGATACAATGTGACTTTGAACTGCAAGGCTTCAGATATCAGAGTTGAGACCGACTTCATCATGGGACCAGCAGGTAAGCAGCAGTGTTCTCTTGTCACAGTGATGTTCTCTTCTCCTGCTGGTCCACCGGAGTGCAGTCGTCAGGTCTACTTCTAGAGAAGCAGATCTGCTGATCTGACAACTACCTTTTGATTCTTTAATATTCAAGGGGTTAACATTAGACATTAGTAAAATATGCGTGTTTAAACCAGTTAACTTGGGTGACATGCCAGGGCTGTCACAGGAATATGTACTTTAAGGACAGATAACGGTCCTAGCATGTCATGTGTTAATGATCGCAGTGTGTCTCAGGGCGCGCTGTGATCATGCCGAGCAAGCTGTAACTGACTACTCCAGGACCGGAGCAGTCAGTTTCAGCCTTTCCACTTTCCGTTCTGTACATGTGATCGCTGCTACTGAGATCACATGCTCCAGTGGAGCCACATGATAAAGGTAATGTATGTGAACATTCCATTTGTTAGTGTTCTCTGCCTCTCTCCTCCTCACTGTGGTCATGTGTAGCATACATTATATCTGTCACTGTTCTCTGCCTCTCTCCTCACTGTGATCGTGTATAGTATACATTGTATCTGTCACTGTTTTCTGCCTCTCTTCTCCTCACTGTGATCGTGTATAGTATACATTGTATCTGTCACTGTTCTCTGCCTCTCACCTTCTCAGGGACGTGCACAGACATTTTTGGGGGCAGGGGCTCAAATGAAAAAAAGGGCACTTCTCATAATTTTTTTTAAATTTTGTTTTTGTTAAAAGGGCACAAGGGCACTTTGGATAAAAAGGACAGGTGCTCAAGCCCCCCTTGGTGTCTATGTGTGCATGTGCCTGCACCTCCTCATTGTGATTGTGTTTAGTATATAAATTATATCTGTCACTGTTCACTGCCTCTCTCCTCCTCACTGTGATAATGTATAGTACACAGTGTATCTGTCACTGTTCTCTGCCTCTATCCTCCTCACTCTGATAGTGTACAATATACATTATATCTGTCACTGTTTTCTACCTCTCTCCTCACTGTGGTTGTGTATAGCATACATTATATCTGCCACTGTTCTCTGCCTCTCTTCTTCTAACTGTGATTGTGTATAGTATACATTGCATCTGTCACTGTTCTCTGCCTCTCTCCTGCTCACTGTGATCGTGTATAGTATATAAATTATATCTGTCACTGTTCTCTGCCTCTCACCTCCTGTCTGTGATAGTGTATACTACACAATGTATCTGTCACTGTTCTCTGCCTCTCTACACCTCACTGTGATTGTGTATAGCAGGGCTCAAAATTTCCACTCGCCACTAGCCAATGGCGAGTGAAAATTTAGCCCTGGCAAGTAGAAATCCAGCCCTGGTTGGTATGTTATGGCTTGCAGTGGCAAGTAACTTTTCAGGTCTGGCTAGTAGCAAAGGACTTCAAATTTTAAGCCCTGGTGTATAGTATACATTATATCTGTCACTGTTCTCTGCCTCTCTCCTCATTGTGATAGTGTATAGTGCACATTATATCTGTCACTGTTCTCTACCTCTCTCCTCCTCACTGTGATTGTGTATAGTATACATTGTATCTGTCACTGTTCTCTGCCTCTCACCTCCTCACTGTGATTATGTATAGTATATAAATTATATCTGTCACTGTTCTCTGCCTCTCTCCTCCTCACTGCGAGAGTGTATAGTACACAATGTATCTGTCACTATTCTCTGCCTCTCACCTCCTCACTGTGATACTGTATAGTATAAATTATATCTGTCACTGTTCTCTGCCTCTCTCCTCCTCACTGTGATTGTGTATATTATACATTCTATCTGTCACTGTTCTCTGCCTCTCACCTCCTCACTGTGATTATGTATAGTATATAAATTATATCTGTCACTGTTCTCTGCCTCTCTCCTCCTCACTGCGAGAGTGTATAGTACACAATGTATCTGTCACTATTCTCTGCCTCTCTCCTCCTCACTGTGTGAGTGTATAGTATACATTGTATCTGTCACTGTTCTCTGCCTCTCTCCTCCTCACTGTGATTGTGTATAGTATATAAATTATATCTGTCACTGTTCTCTGCCTCTCTCCTCCTCACTGCGAGAGTGTATAGTATACATTGTATCTGTCACTGTTCTCTGCCTCTCTCCTCCTCACTGTGATCGTGAGGCAGAGAGACTCAGGGAACAGAGGTCCTAACAGGAAAAATGGCCAGAGAGGGGGTATTTTTATTTATATTGGTGGTGCTGGGGATAGGACTAGTTGTAGGTCACTTGATGATCTATTGTCATCTCTTTCTGTAACTGAATAAATAATGTTGAGCGAGACCAAAGTATTTTATTTACTCAGACTAATTTATAAACATACAAACTGAGTGGTCTGGCGGTGGGCGGCACTAGAGGACCACCACACTTTTCTTTTATAAATGAATGTTTAAGCCTTTTATCCAGTTCCTGCTAAAAATGAGCCAATTGAGCATAAATGATCACAGAAAAACCTTTAAAAATGTGTTTTTTCCAATTTTTTTATATTATTATCAAACAATAGCTGCAAGTCACTCTGTCATACCACAATTTATTGAGAAAACAAAAAAGCTCCGTGGTTTCCTTAATGGCTGCCCACGATCCAGATCGGGGGTCTTTAACCCTATGAGTGCCAGAGGGGTACGGAACGAATTGCAAAGAAATGCGTTCCATACCCCTCTGGCACTCAAAGGGTTAAGGGGTTATCCACCTGAGTAAAACAAGGTTACTTCCACTGCTGAAAGGTATTTTATTCAAAAGTTATTACAGCCCAAACTTGAAGTATCTCAGTGGCCTGAGATATACCATACTATGGACAGCTCTGGTCAGTTGACCATAAATTACCACTACACACAGCGCCATTGTACAATTTCAGGCTACACTGCACCTAAAAAAAAGTTTGGTCTGTAATAACTTTGCAATAAAACAACTTTCAGCAGTTGGAGTACCCTTGTTTTACTTAGGGGGATATTTTTTTTTTTTACATTTTAAAGGGATAGTAATACTTAAAATGTAAAAAAAAAATATGTTGTAGGGTTTATCCCCCTGAGTAAAACAAGAGTACCCCCACTGCTGAAAGGTGTTTCATTCAAAAGTTATTAATTTTCAAAGTTGAATTTTTTAGGTGCAATATCACAGTGGCCTGAAATTGTACAGTGGTGCTGTTGCTACACCATCCTATGGGCAGCTCTGGTCCCGGGACCATAAATCTCTATAGGATGGTGTAGCAACAGCTGGCAGGACATGTCTGTGCTTCCTTGGCACAGTCCTGTAGGTGGTGAGCTCCCTCGTCGCATCTTTAGGAATGCAGAGCGCTGGGAGATGACATCATCTCCCAGCGCTCTGCATTCCTGAATAGGAGACCGCGAGGGAGCTCCATCAGCTACAGGACTGTGCCAAGGAGGCACAGATGACAGATCTCCTACCAGGGAAGTAGGAAACGGACCATGTCAGGGCAACATGGAGATGGTGGGGGGAAGTTGGAGCCGAAGGGGGGCAATGTGAGGTCAACATGGAGATGGTGGGGGCAATGTGGAGCTAATGGGGGGCAAGTTGGAGTCTATGGAGGTCAATGTGGAGATGGGGCAATGTGGAGCTGATGAGGGCAAGTTGGAGCTGATGGGGTTGGGGCAATGTGAGGGGATATGGAGATGATGGGGCAATGTGAGAGGCAATTTTAAGATGATGGGGGCAAAGTGAGGGGCAATATGGAGATGATGGGGGGCAAGTTGGAGCTGATGGGGGCAATATGGAGATGATGGGGGCAATATGGAGATGATGGGGGAAAGTTGGAGCTGATGGGGGCAAGGTGAGGGGCAATATGGAGCTGATGAGCATTGTGGAGGTGTCCAGTGGAGTTGGCAAATCGGGGGGGGGGGGCGATTCACAGTTCTGTGCCTACAGGCTCCTGAGATGTAAATCCGGCCCTGGAAGGAGGAGAAGTGGGAGGAACAGGGTGGGAAGCAGGAAAAGTGGGTGGGAAGTGGGAGGAACAGGGTGAGAAGGAGGAGAAGTGGGTGGGAAGTGGGAGGAACAGGGTGAGAAAGAGGAGAAGTAGGTGGGAAGTGGGAGGAACAGGGTGGGAAGGAGGAGAAGTAGGTGGGAAGTGGAAGGAACAGGGTGGGAAGGAGGAAAAATGGGTGGGAAGTGGGAGGAACAGGGTGAGAAGGAGAAGAAGTGGGTGGGAAGTGGGAGGAACAGGGTGAGAAGGAGGAGAAGTGGGTGGGAAGTGGGAGGAACAGGGTGGGAAGGAGGAGAAGTGGATGGGAAGTGGGAGGAACAGGGAGGGAAGGAGGAGAAGTGAGCAGGAAATGGTATAAAAAGGGTGAAAAGGATGAGAAGTGGGCAGAAAGTGGGATGAACAGGGTGGGAAGGAGGAGAAGTGGGAGGAACAGGGTGAGAAAGATGAGAAGTGGGAGGAGCAGGGTGGGAAGGAGGCGACGTGGGCGGGAAGTGGGAGGAACAGGGTGGGAAGGAGGAGAAGTGGGAGGGAAGTGGGCAGAACAGGGTGGGAAATAAGAGAACTGGGTGGGAAATGGGAGTAAAAGGGTGAGAAAGATGAGAAGTGAGAGGAGCAGGTGGGAAGGAGGAGAAGTGGGCGGAAGTGGGAGGAACAGGGTGGGAAGGAGGAGAAGTGGGCGGGAAGTGGGAGGAACAGGGTGAGAAGGAGGAGAAGTGGGCGGGAAGTGGGAGGAACAGGGTGGGAAGGAGGAGAAGTAGGAGGGAAGTGGGAGGAACAGGGTGGGAAGGAGGAGAAGTGGGTGAGAAGTGGGAGGGACAGGGTTGGAAGGAGGAGAAGTGGGTGGGAAGTGGTAGGCAATGGGTGGGAAGGAGGGGAAGTAGGAGGAACAAAGTGGGAAGGGGAAGAAGTGGGTGAGAAGTGGGAGGAACAGGGTTGGAAGTAAGAGAAGTGGGTGGGAAATGGGAGTAAAAGGGTGAGAAAGATGAGAAGTGGGAGGAGCAGGTGGGAAGAAGAAGTGGGTGGGAAGTGGGAGGAACAGGGTGGGAAGGAGGAGAAGTAGGTGGGAAGTGGGAGGAACAGGGTGGGAAGGAGGAAAAGTGGGTGGGAAGTGGGAGGAACAGGGTGAGAAGGAGGAGAAGTGGGTGGGAAGTGGGAGGAACAGGGTGAGAAAGAGGAGAAGTAGGTGGGAAGTGGGAGGAACAGGGTGGGAAGGAGGAGACGTAGGTGGGAAGTGGAAGGAACAGGGTGAGAAGGAGGAGAAGTAGGTGGGAAGTGGGAGGAACAGGGTGAGAAGGAGGAGAAGTGGGTGGGAAGTGGGAGGAACAGGGTGGGAAGGAGGAGAAGTGGGTGGGAAGTGGGAGGAACAGGGTGGGAAGGAGGAGAAGTGAGCAGGAAATGGTATAAAAAGGGTGAAAAGGATGAGAAGTGGGCAGAAAGTGGGATGAACAGGGTGGGAAGGAGGAGAAGAGGGAGGAACAGGGTGAGAAAGATGAAAAGTGGGTGCAAATGAGAGAAGCAGGGTGGAAAGGAGGAGAAGTTGGCGGTAAGTGGGAGGAACAGAGTGGAAAGGAGGAGAAGTGGGAGGAACAGGGTGGGAAAGAAGGGAAGTGGGAAGAACAGGGTGGGGAGGAGGAAAAGTGGAAGGAAAGTAAGGGGAACAGGGAGGGAAGGAGGAGAAGTGGGCGGGAAGTGGTAGGCAAAGGGTGGGAAGGAGGGGAAGTGGGAGGAACAACGTGGGAAGGGGAAGAAGTGGGCAGAGTTCCATAAGAAATTCACTACTGACAGTGAATCAGCCTCTGTCCCCGGAGATCCATTAAGTAACTTCAAATACCAAAGCCTCCAGGGCAGATCTGGGAAGTTCCCAGTTATGAACCTTAATAATTCCTTATTACCCAGGGTTCAGTCTCTTTTAGCTCACTAGTACCTTTCACAGAGAGGAAATATCCTAAAGAATATCATACTGATCCTGCCATAACTGCAGTCCAGCCACAAAATACCAGGCAATTCCTCTCTGAACAAGAGAAACAGCCAACTACAGACGTACGTTTTGGTCTTGTTGGGCCTCATAGGTGAGATGCAGCTGATCTCTCTAGCTCGTCGTCTTCTTCTTGCTGATAGATTTTATCCATCAGCGGTGATTTTTGGATACCAAGGCTTGAGCCTCACTACTCCATCTTCTCGGGTTGGGTTTGAAGTCGCAGGTTTGGATTATTCTTGGTCTGTGTCACAGCTGGGTTGGTTTCACAGGGTCTTCGCTGTGATGGCCCGCGGGTAGCGGTCGAAGGGGTTTGCAGTGGTGGCAGTGAGTCTTCTGATCAGAGGGTGCGGGTTCTGATCCAGTCCTTGGCAGAAGTTCTTACTCAGCTTCTCTAGGTGTTCGTCCAACATCTCGATGTCCAGCTCCCTGTGAAGGTCAGTTGTCCTTACGAATCTTGGAGCTCCAGACGATATCCGCAGGGCCTTGTTCTGGACTATCTGAAGACTCTTCCGGTGTCGCTCATGGCAAGTGATCCATGCTGGGGAGGTATACGTCAGGAGAGGTCTGATGATTGCCTTGTAGACATTGATCTTTGTCCGGAGTGGCATGGACTTGGTCTTCAGGAGTGGGTACAGTGCTGCCATCTTTCCTGTTGCCTTCTGCTGAGTATTCTCAATATGGCTTCCCCAGTTGAGTTTGCTGTCCAGGGTCACACTGAGGTATCGGCTGCTGCTCTCCCACTTGATGGTCTGCCCATTGAGGCTGATGTGCGGGCGCTCCTTGATCTTCTTTCTGGTGAACAGCGTTGCAGTTGTCTTGCTGATGTTGAGTTCTATCCGCCAGTCGCTGTACCAGAGATCTCTCTAGGCACTTTGAGCAAGGGGTCGAATGCTGGATTCCCCTATTACCCTTGGGGTGACTAATCCCAAGACTAATTTGCATATGTAAAGTAGAACACAGAGGTGCTCAGCTAGGTACAAGCCTGCAATAGAAATTTTCAGGCTCTCTAGGAGTGGTGTCCTACCCAGGGTGCAATCTCTTTTAGGCCACTAGTGCCTTTCACAGAGAGGAAATATCCTAAAGCATACCATACTGGTCCTGCCATTACTGCAGTCCAACCACGAAATTCCAGGCAATTCCTCTCTGAACAAGAAAACCAGCCAACCCCGCACGTACGTTCCGGCCTTTTGGGCCTCATCAGTGAGGGGTAAGTGATCACTCTAGGCAGTGTGAGCAAGGGGTCCAATGCTGGATTTCCCTATTACCCTGTGCTGCTCTGACCAGGCCCGATTTATCAATAGGCCGACTAGGCGCTGGCCCAGGGCGCCCAGTTTTCTTATTATATTCTTATTATTACCATTGCTGCTGACTATTTGCACATTCATGTCTTTATAGATATGTACAGTCTTACTTTAGATGTCTACCTCACAGATGTATGTTTTTAAGTGTTTTTATGAGTCACATTTACATGCTTTATGTATTTTTCATACAATTTTCTGAATAAAGATGTTATAATTTCGTATATGGGTTGTGTTCCTCATTAGCTGGACTAGCTGCTTCTATGTGGAGTAACTCTCACTCCCTTCTGGTTAGGTCTGTTTTCTAGTTCCAGACTCCACCAGGATATTTTTACCTTAAAGGGACACTAATGTCCCCTAAACATTTTTTTGTTTTGTTTTGTAGTTTAAAAAAAATAAATCGTATGGCACAAATCCCATCTCTCAAACCTTTACGGTTTGAGAGATAATCGCATCTAAAGTTCCCCCTCCCTCCCCTTCTCCTGACGTCAGCGTCTAGCTGACAGCAGGAGATCCCGGTCCTGGAACCAGCCAGAGGCTCTGCAGCAGAACCACAATAGTGATATTGTAAAATAATTACTTCATTGGATTGGTCTACAAAGTGTGCCTGGTTTGCAAGCACACTTTGTAGACTGTTCCAATGAAGTAATTCTTTTCCAGTATTGCTATGGAGGTTCTGCTGAAGAGCCGCCTCGTGTCGGCTCTCCACACGATCTCTTGCTGTCAGCTTTACAGCTGACATCAGGAGAGGGAGAAATTTAGATGCTAATATCTCTCAAGCCCTAAATGTTTGAGAGATAGGATTTGTGCCACATAATTTATTTTTTAAAACTCAACAAAACAAGAACACGTTTTTTTGGGATATTACTTTATTTATTTATTTATTTATTTTATTTAGAAAAAGTTTTCCCAGGAAGAATACATCACTGTCCCTTTAATTGCCTGTATTCTTGCATTTTCAGCTAGTGCTAGCCTTTTCTATGGTAACTCAGTTTTGCACAGTTGAACCTTAATAAGGTGGACATACATTTTTATTATATAAAATAAAAAAGGGTGTGGCCACAAGAGGGTGTGGTTAATGGAGGGTGTGGCTAAATGAGGGGCTTGGCTGGGGGTGGGGCAAGGGCAGGGCTAGGGGCGCCGGAGGGTGTTGTGCCTAGGGGCCCCTGAGATGTAAATACGGCCCTGGCTCTGACCAACATAACTGTTAGTGCAACTATCTATTCTTTAAAGGGATAGTAATACTTCGTTTTATCTTTATTTTATTTTGTAGGCATTAAAAAAACATGAAGAACGATATAAGTCTTATCTCTCAAACCTTTATGGTTTAAGAGATATTCACAAGCAAAGTATCCCCCCCCTGTTCAACCAGATCAGAAGGGAGGTGCCCAGGTAGACTGCAGAGAGGGACAATCTTCAATTAAGATAAGGGAAAAAGCTGAAAAACTTGTCAAAACTTGTCATAGGAAGAAGATTGTCCCCTGCTGTTATCTGTCTGGTCTATGGACTGCATTCCACATCTGAGAAGAGATGGCTTACACTAGGTAAAAGGGGCAGGAAGGGAAACTTTGCTTGTGAATATCTCTCAAACCATAAAGGTTTGAGAGATAAGACTTATATCATTCTTCATGTTTTTTTTAATGCCTACAAAATAAAATAAAGTTAAAACAAAGTATTACTATACCTTTAAAAAACTGGAGTGAATATCAATCTATTACATTATTGGGCGCCCTTCTCTCTTTTTCTTGTTTTTGCTATATGTATATCCATGCCGTTGTGGGGGACGAGTGCTGCCCTAAGACTCAGATTGTGAAAGAAGAATTACCATTACTTCTATTACATGGTTCATTGCTGAGGATTATGTATACATAAGGTGACCACATTTCAATTCTGTCATTCTGGGACACTGCAGAGAGAAGAACGCAACACAGAGTTCCAAACACTAGAGGGAGAACTGCCCATTAGAACCTAACGTGCGACAAAAAGTGATGATTGATGGGCTACAAAAAAATGTACATTAAGCCAAAGTCTTAGACTAGCATTACACTATAACAAAATTGCACTGCAGCTCCTGATTGATGACCAGATAAAGGCTCAGTTCTCTCTCTAGTGTTTAAAGCTCTGTCTGGAAGTCATTTTGTTGTAGCCCAGCAGAGGCATCACTTTCTGTCACAGTAGTCTATGATCCGTTCTCCTTATAGTGTTCACAACTCTGGACTCTGAAGCCTTCATTCTTGGACTTTGTATTGTCCCAGAAGGGCGTTGCCTGTGTCAAGGAACACACATTTAAAATCCAGGGCTGTCCTGGGCAGTGGCGTAACAATAGGGGTCGCAGGGGTCGCATCTGCGACTGGGCCCGTCACTCCAAGGGGTCCGGCCGCCCCCTGTGAACCCAACGCCACTCGCCCGCAGCAGCTCAGCTGATCTCCTGGCGCTCTAGTAATGCAGAGCGCTGGGAGATGACATCATCTCCCAGCGCTCTGCATAACTGAGAACCGCGTGGGAGCAGGTGATGGAGCCTGGAGGTAGGAGATGGATATGGGGCAATGTGAAGATGGGGGGGGGGGGGTGCAGTGTCAATTTCTGCACCAGGGCCCGGTGGCTTCTAGTTACACCACTGGGCAAGCCAGGAGATGTGGTTACCTTATGTATATAATTTCCCAGCCAATCCTTTGGTGACTATACCACCACTGGGTGTTTTGGTGGTGATATTAGTGTCCTTTGAAGATTCCACACAAGGTGCTGTCCTCTTTTCTCCTGTTTTGTGTTTTACCGAATAGGTAATTCCTTCTGTTCCCTAAATGAGAAGGCAGTTATTCGAATGGTAAGTTCCCCTACAAGCCATTGGAATCTAACTCCAAAGGAGTTAAAAAAACTTGGCAGTAGCATAAATGAACTAACCAAATCAGTATATTAACTGCACATTAGAACAATATATAAACTGATAAACTGGATGTTTAGTATACAGACTGGACATTACATTAATATATAAACTGATAAAAAACTGAACACATTAAGGCAATATATAAACAAGAAAATACAGTGACCAAATTGCCATATAATCTGGATATTACAGTAATATATTATCCAGTAGCAGGTGTCTGATGCGGGAGGACTGGCATAGAGCTGACCTCACTCAGAACTGATCCCAGAAGGTGTTACATATAAAGTCAATGTGGAGCAATACTTTGGCGAAGTCACTTAATATGTATATATATATATATATATATATATATATATATATATATATATATATATAGTGGGGTTTATCCTACTGAGAGGTGTTTTATTCAGAAACTAGTTGAAGAGCCTGTTACACGGGCCACAGTGCCACTGCTAGCCGGTTGCGGGGCAGCCATACACAGTAGAGACTGCCCACGCCGCGGCTGATACAGTGCCAGCCGCACTGATACAGCGCCAGCTCCCCACTCTGTATCAGCCTGCGTCATTACAAACTTTCTAGCAAGTTATTATATAGGATAATTGCAGCTGAAACTTGAATTTTTAGGTGCAGTATCCTTACGTCCTGAAAGTTACAGTGGCGCTGTTGCTACTCCATCCTATAGACAGCTTTGGTCAGTTGACCATAAACCTTCAGAGGATGTAACAACACAGTTCCTGTCAAATTTCAGGCCTTGAGATACTGCACCTAAAATTTTCAAGTTTGAGCTGCAACAACATTTGAATAAAACACTTCTCAACATTGGGAGTGCCCTTGTTTTCAGGATAAGCACTATTATATATTTTTTCCCATTAAATGTTACTAACCCTTAAATTCTAGCCTGTTGGTGGGTCTTGAGAACTGAACTTGACCTGCCCTGTATAAAGTCATGAACATTTTTACAGATTATGACAGTTTTTAAACCCACAGCATACACAAGATCCCACCCACACACAGTGATTCCACAGATTCCACAACATTAAACAGTTAACTCCTATCTGGAATTTCCCTGCCCTAGTTCTATTAATACAGATTAATACACACAGCAATGCGTTAAGGTCCAATGCAGCACTCAACAATCCCTCTAGTGTCAGAAGACAGAACTGCATTCCTCAATAGGCCTTATGTATAAAGTGGAGCGATTCTGGGGCAAACTATGTGCACTTTAGAGGTCTTCAGTGCATGGAAAAACAATGGACTAGAGACCTCTCTAGCATTCAAGGGGTTAAGGTCTCCATTTAAATCAGTGGTAATTGGGGAGTGGAAGGTATTTGTCCCCTATGTTGCAGATGGTTTTAGGGTGACCCCACTTCAATTCTGCCATTCAGGGACACTGTGTTGATGAGAGCAGCACTATACTTTCCTTCAGCTCTAGTGCAGCTATGTGGGAGAAGTCATTATATATCACTGAAAATCAGTACAACCTGTTCTTCCTGCAGCACACCGCACAGTCCTGAACACTAGAGGGAGAACCACTCATTGACTGCTGTGACAGAAAGTGATGTGGCTACAAGAAAATACATGTCACACCCAAATCCTTACACTAGCATTACACTATAATAAAATTGCTCTGCAGCTCCTGTTAGATGTCGGAATGAAGGTTCAATTCTCTCTCCAGTATTTAGATTTCTGTTTGGGAGTCATTTTCTTGTAGCCCAGCAGAGGCATCACTTCCTGTCACAGTAGGCAATGGGCAGTTCCCTTTTATTGTTTAGAACTATGTGCTCTGGAGTCTTCATTCCGGGACTTTGTATTGTCCCAGAAGGTGCCTGCCCGGGACATGGGGCACACATTAAAATACAGACTGTTCCAGGCAATCCGGAGCATGTGATCACCCTAGATTTGGTTTGTCCCAAATATCTCCTCTTTGTCTTTATTAATAAAGCCCAGTATCAGGTCTATCAGAATATTAGTTTGCACTGGTAACTTACAAATACTATTAACCTTTAAGTGCCAGAGCTCTGAAGTTACGCATTAGGCAGCCCTTTGGCACTCAAAGGGTTCATATTATTAGGTTACTATTTCAGTAACCATTGCAAGCAAGCTAGACCATAGTGCTGATTACAAGATAAATCTAATAAAATGTAACTGTTTGCAATACGTTCATTTTCTATATGTACATTGGTACAGCCTTGCTCCACTGCATACCTCCCAACATGTCAGATGGCCAAAGAGGGACGCTTGTGTTTTACGGGGGTCGCTGGGTATATAGCTGGTGGGCGGGGCACTGCCGAGAAGTTTTAAGTTATTTCATGACTTATTTGTACCTCTTTCTGTAACTGAATAAATGATTTACAGTTGGTCTGCATACAAATATTTCACATGGCCAAAGAGGGACACTTGTGTTTTAGGTTGTGCTGCTGGGGGGGTATGGCTGGTGGGCAGGGAATTATGAAGAATTGATGCCTCTTTATGTAACTGAGTAAATTATTTAGAACAAGACAAGTATTTTCTTTACACAGACTAATGTATACATAAATGCACTGAAGATTAAACAAACATTAATATGACTTTTATTGCTGTAGACCAATGTGATACATATACCTACACCACTCAGTCTTATCTCATAAAAAGAGGGACAGAGGGATTTGGGTCTCAAAGAAGCACTGTCCCTCTTAAATAGGGACACTTGGGAGGTATGCCACTGTCTACAGAATCCCAGAAACACAGATGGTCACCAATGGTCACCCCAGTCCATACCTCCCAACATTTCAAATCAGGACACTTGTGTTTTAGGGGGTGTTGCTGTGGACGTGGCATTTCCAAACATTTTTAGGCTCTTTCATGACCTGTTGGCATCTCTTTGTGTAACCTAATAAATGACTCATAACAAGACCAAAGTTTTTTATTTACACAGACTCATTTAGAAACACATATACTGACATTTATACAAACATTAATGTGAGTTTTATTGCTGTGGAGCAATGTGATACACTTATATACACACTACACAGTCTGATCGCCTACAAAGAGGGACATCAGGGTGGGAAAGAGGGACAGAGGGATTTGGGACTAAAAGAGGGACTATCCCTCCTAAAGAGGGACACTTGGGAGGTACAGACCCCTAATATCTCCTAAAGAGGGACACTTGGGAGGTATGCCCCAGTCACAGAACCAAATATGTACTGTCTGCCATCCTAGTATTGTTTAATTGCCCACTGGTAGTCACAGAACCAAACATGCACTCGTTGACACCCCAGCCTTGTTATAGCATCTGCTGGTAGTCACAAAACCCCTCTGTGGAACACATTATACTTCTTTATCGAACACTGGGGTTCCAAGAAATACAATTTGAGAACATAGCGCTAACATTTTAACTCCTTAATGTCCAGTGACATGTCAGGACCTTCACTGCTGTTTTTCCCTTAAGAACCGGTGACGGTCCTGACACATCACGTTTTTTTTATTCGCAGCGCTCCTGCGGGACCACTGTGAGTAGAAACAGGGACTGAAATTCACTGCTCCAAGACCAGAGCGATCACTATCAGTCCCCCGTTCGGCGTGCCGGCACACGTGATCAGTCACGTGTGCCGGCACGTCAAACATTACTATCTGGTCCTTAAAGGAACACACACCCCAGGACTGTTAGTCCTTAAGGGGTTAAACATCAAAAGGGATTATATACCAGTGGCATAGCTACAGGAATGCAGAGGGTACCGGTGGAACAAGGCCTGGCATCCAAGGGACCTATCAGCCCCAGCTGGTTCTAGTTATGACCTTGGAGAATTATTTTGGTGCTAGGGACCCCAAAAGGTGTTTACACTGGGGCCCTCCACTGTCTAGTTAGTTACTTTTATTTACATTGAAATATCTTGGGTTAAATGACATAATTTATTCCAATTTGTCAGCAGTCTCAGAATTAAAAAGGGAACACTGAGTTTTAGTTCAAAATAAATACAAAACACACCAGAATTATCGGTATAAAAACGCTGTATGTATGTATGCAATCGCATAGCAGAGAAGGGTGCAACTTCTGCCTCTCATAAAGCTGTAAATGAGAACCCCCATAGATCACTGGTTCTGTCTGTGTATGCTATAAGTGAGATATCCTGTGCATATTATAGATAAGTGCCCTTGTACATTATAAGGAAGGAACCGCTCTGTACAGATAGCTGTCCTTCATGTTATCAATAGGAACAAGTAACCCTGCCCATTCTAAGTATGCTCCGCTCTACAGGCCAGCTGTTCCTTACACTAGCCACTCTATGAACTCTGTCTCCTTCTGTTTACATATACATATACCTGCAATTTGGGACGGCGTTGCCCGTCATGTTATGCAGGGAATGTTTTTTTTTTTTTTTTTTTTTAATAAATGTTATGATAGTGAAATATAGCGTAGGGTGTACACACAGTGATACACAGACACATATTCAAACACACACATATACAGGGAGGGACACAGTGATAGAGAACACACATACATACACACACATATGCGCTGACATACACAAACAGTGACACACAGATGCAAATCAGAAGATACATACATACATTTGTGTTTTAGGTGGTGTTACTGGGGGCGTGGCTGATGGTGTATTTTAGAGAATTTTTAACCATTTGAGTGCCAGGGGGTAAGCAATGCATTGCATCCCCTCTGGCATTGAAATGGTTAAGTTACTCTTTGTGTAAGTGAATGATTTAGAAGAAGATGAAAGTATTTTTACACAGACTAATTTAACAGATATATACAGAAGTTTATACCCACGTTACTGTGGGTTTTATTGATGTGGAGCAATCTGATACACTGGTATATACACTACACAGTGTGATCTCCTACATAGAGGAGCAGAGGGATTTGGATCTCAAACAGGGCCTGTCCCTCCTATACTGTATAGTGCCAGTCCTTATACACAGACACATGCAGCCTGTATACTATACAATGCCAGACCATATATAAATAGTTTGTCGTACATGCTATACAGTGAGCTATGTACAACATGGAGATGATTGTAGGAACTGGCACCTCTACTTACAGAAAGAAAGACCAACAAACAATCTGCTCTCTTTTTCTCTCTTTATGCAATATATAAATACAATCACACCCATGTCTCTGCCACTTACCTGCTCAGCTGAAGCCCTGCTCTGCACTGCCTGGTCATGTCTCTACCGTTGTTCCACTTTCCCAGCTTCTCTGTGCTAGCAAGTCAGCTCCCCAGCATCCTGCCTGCTGATTGTTTAGAAATTAGCTCACTTGTAGTAATTGGCAGGGCTGTGCAGCTCAGAGACAGGGAATGAAGAAGCTGCATAATACAGATTGGACTATGGCCTTCCAGCTGTAGCTTGAATATAGTTCCCATCATCCTTAGCTGCTCAGCGTGCGTGTGTGTCTGCCAGCGTGTGGGGGGCATGTGTGTGTGTCTGTGGTGTAGGAGTGAGTGACAGCCATTTTTTTTCAGCCTTAGATAGTGGTGGGTGGGCTGGATAGTTGGGGTGGGCCAAAAATCACACACCCATTGAATCACCCAGTGGGAGCATTAATCCTCTTTACTGCCACCTCTGGGTGTGTTTTGCCAGGCAGAAAGTCTTCTTTTATATATATAGATATTCACATCTTACCCTGTTTATTATAGGAGAAGTAACACTCCTATTATTACCCCCACACTTACTTTATTATGGCCAGAAATTTGCCTATTCATTTTGTCCTTGTGCTTTTGTTGAAGAAGTAAGGGACAAATGTAGGAATTTCCAAGCACAGATCCACTGTAATTAGGGTGCCCATGTGTGCCGGATTGCCGGTACAATCCTGGAGTTTAAACGTGAGCCCCTTGTCCCAGACAGTCCCCTTACAGGACAATACAAAGTTCCAGGATGAAGACTCCAGACAAGGAGAACGTCCCACTAATACTGTTACAGAAAGTGGTGTCTCTGCTGGGCTACAACAAAATGGCTTCCAGACAGAGTTCTTAACACTAGAGAGAGAGAGAGCTGAGCCTTGATCCTGACATCAAGCAGGTGCTGTAGTGGTGTAGTGTTGTAATGTAATGCTAGTCTAAGGCTTTGGGCCTGATGTACATTATCTTGTAGTCCACCACAGTCATTGCTTTCTGTCTCAGAAGTCAATGGACAGTCCTCCCTCTAGTGTTTAGAACTGTATGGTGCACTTTTCTCTCCGCAGTGTTGCTGAATGACAGAACTGAAATGTAGTCACCCTAACAGTAATTAGCCTCTGACACCAGCGACTTTGCATCCGGGTATGTGCTTCAGTGTAGAAGTGCTGAAGTGGATACCGGTGTACTGCAGCTCTTCTCATCCCCATTGTGCAATTGCCTGGTTGGTTGGGGGATGATGGGACTAGTAGTCTGCAATATGTGGATGTCCAGCAGTTCAGTACACTTGATCTATGGTACCTAGTCTAGCCATCATTCTGTATAAACTGTATTCTCCTCTCTATGTATCCCTCTGCGTTGATGCCTACAAACTGTCTGTCTGTCTATATAGTTTGGATATCTACAGTATATAGTCTAGGGGTAAGCAACCTTTGGCTGTTTGGGGAGGATGGTAGTTGTAGTCCCCAACTGCTGGAAAGCCAAAGGTTGCCTACCACTGATCCAGTTTGTCCCTCCAGTCCTGTGGTTCCCAAACCTTCCATTGGGCCTTGACCCATAGGTTTTCAGGATTTCATCAGATGAACACAGGTAGATCAGTTAGTGACTAATCCTGAAAGATCTGCCTGTGTTAACCCTTTACTGGCCAGAGGGGAATTGAACACCTACTGACCAGAGGGGGATTGCACACCCCTCTGGTCCTTAGAGGGTTAATGAAACTCATCGGAATTATTTACGTAAAGAGTTGAGCTAAGAACGAGAGGTCATCCATTAGGGCTAGAGGAACGGTTCTTTCGACTAAAACAAAGGCATGGTTTTTTTACAGTAAGCGTGGTAAAGCTATGCAATTCTTTGCCTTGGGATGTGCTTGCAAATACCGTAACTGCTTTCAAAAAAGCAAAGGATAACTATCTAGCACAGAACAATATTGAGAATTATGATAGTTGTCTTCAATGCAGATAGGATATTGATCCAGGGAAGCATCTGATTTCTATTTGGAGTCAGGAAGAATTTTTTTACCCACTTGGGGCTAAATTGAAAATGGCATCAGTGGGGTTTTTGGGTGTTTTTTTGCCTTCAACATTGGCGTTTTTGGCATGGGCTGGACTTGAAGGACGCACGTCTGTTTTCAGCCTCATCAACTATTACTATGTTTCTATGTTACTATCTGTGTTCATCTGAGGATGTTCCTGGAGACATGTTTGGGATCCTTTAATCTAATGCATCCAGTCCAAGAGTATCTAACCTTGGTCTGCAAGAGCTACTAACAGTGTGTGTTTTCAGGGTATCTCTGTTTAAGCACAGGTGAATCAATTAAAGTGACAGCAGCATTGATTAATCCATATGTACTCAGGCAGAAATAGCCTAAAAATATGCAGTGTTGGTCTGGAGGACTAGGTTTGGCTATTCCTGATCTATTCTATGCTTCTTATCTATTTTGTCCTCCTACCTATTTATATGACTTAATTAAGGAAACCTTGTACAATTTTTCTACTTCTGACCTTAGGCAAGTTAGTACTTGGGGGAAATATATTTGTTGTCTGGATGCCACAGAATGCCAGAGAGGCCTCTGTAGCCCTCACTGGTTTATGCAGAACGTTGTTTTTTATTTTGAAAGAGCCAGTGAAGAGTCACAATGTGTAAAATTAAAGTGGAACTGTCACATGTCCATGTTCTGACTTCAGTGGGAACACCCATCTTGACATGATTACATAATAGTCATTTTGGCAGTTTATGCAAATTAGCTAGTACTGACTTGTGATGTGGGAGAAGAGCAGTGTGGAATGTTTGTATCTGGCCAGCAGGGAACAACATGTGGGAGGGAGAATAGTGTGGAATGTTAGTATCTGACCCGCAGTGAGTGGTAAATTGGAGGGACAGTAGTGCGTAATGTTACTATATGACATTCAGGAAGTGACAGGTGGAAAACAACAGTATTGAATGTTAGCATCTGGTTGGCAGGGAGAGGCATGTGAGAGAGAGGCAGTGAGGAATATTAATATCTGTTTGACAGGTGGAATAGGGTGACCACGGGTCCCGGAATGTCCGGGACTGTCCCTTATTGCAAGCATATGTCCCGCGTCCCGGGTCATCTCCCACCGGGACAATGAAGTGTCCCGGAATGAAGCCAAGCCATCCACACAGCAGTGTTTGCTGTGTTTTTTTTTATATATGCCGCCCTGGATGTCAGCCTGCAAGCGGTGTGTCACATCATGGACGCCGCGAGGGAGCGCTTGGTAGCATAAATCAGCGCTCCCTTGCGGCGTCCATGATGTGACACACAGTTTGCAGGCTGACATCCAGGGCGGCAATCCAGCTGATCTCCTGGAGGCAAGCGCTCTAGTAATACAGAGCGCTGGGAGATGACATCATCTCCCAGCGCTCTGCATTACTGAGCACAGCGCACGGGAGCTTCAGCTCTGTGCCGGAGGAGGTACAGAGCACTTTCCACACTGCTAGACTACCAGGGACTCAAGGTAGGGCATCAAGGGGCAATGTGGAGATGAAGAGGAGTAGGGTGACCACATGTCCTGGAATAGCAGAACGGAAATGTGGTCACCCTAAGGTTGAAGGGAAAGCAGTGGGGCATCTTAGTATCTGACTGGCAGGTTGGAGGGAGAACAGTGATGAATGCTAGTATTTGGCATCCAGATAGAGGAATGGAGGAGTGGCAGAAGGAATCAAGAGCAGTGTGGGATATTATAATCTTGTGGGCAAGGAAAGGAAAGTGGGAGACAGTGTACTGAGGAATATTATTATCTAGCTTGCTGGGAGTGGTAAGTGGGAGGGAGAGCAGTGTGGAATATTAGTATCTGGCTGGCAGAGAATGGAAAATGAGAGGGAGTACAGTGTGGAATGTGGAATGACAGGAATGGTAGGGGAGAGGGGGAGCAGTTTGGAATGTTAGTATTGGAATGGTAGGGGAGAGGGGGAGCAGTGTGGAATGTTAGTATTGGAATGGTAGGGGAGAGGGGGAGCAGTGTGGAATGTTAGTATTGGAATGGTAGGGGAGAGGGGGAGCAGTGTGGAATGTTAGTATCTGGCTGGCAGAGAATGGAAAATGAGAGGGAGTACAGTGTGGAATGTGGATTGACAGGAATGGTAGGGGAGAGGGGGAGCAGTGTGGAATGTTAGTATTGGAATGGTAGGGGAGAGGGGGAGCAGTGTGGAATGTTAGTATTGGAATGGTAGGGGAGAGGGGGAGCAGTGTGGAATGTTAGTATTGGAATGGTAGGGGAGAGGGGGAGCAGTGTGGAATGTTAGTATCTGGCTGGCAGAGAATGCAAAGTGAGAGGGAGTGCAGTGTGGAATGTGGATTGACAGGAATGGTAGGGGAGAGGGGGAACAGTGTGGAATGTTAGTATTGGAATGGTAGGGGAGAGGGGGAGCAGTGTGGAATGTTAGTATCTGGCTGGCAGAGAATGGAAAGTGAGAGGGAGTGCAGTGTGGAATGTGGATTGACAGGAATGGTAGGGGAGAGGGGAAGCAGTGTGGAATGTTAGTATTGGAATGGTAGGGGAGAGGGGGAGCAGTGTGGAATGTTAGTATTGGAATGGTAGGGGAGAGGGGGAGCAGTGTGGAATGTTAGTATCTGTCTGGCAGAGAATGGAAAGTGAGAGGGAGTGCAGTGTGGAATGTGGATTGACAGGAATGGTAGGGGAGAGGGGGAGCAGTGTGGAATGTTAGTATTGGAATGGTAGGGGAGAGGGGGAGCAGTGTGGAATGTTAGTATCTGTCTGGCAGAGAATGGAAAGTGAGAGGGAGTGCAGTGTGGAATGTGGATTGACAGGAATGGTAGGGGAGAGGGGAAGCAGTGTGGAATGTTAGTATTGGAATGGTAGGGGAGAGGGGGAGCGGTGTGGAATCTTAGTATCTGGCTGGCAGAGAATGGAAAGTGAGAGGGAGTGCAGTGTGGAATGTGGATTGACAGGAATGGTAGGGGAGAGGGGAAGCAGTGTGGAATCAGGGCTGGATTTACATCTCAGGAGCATGTAGGCACAGATACCTGAAGCGCCCCCCCCCCCCGCCATCTCTACAATGCTCCAAATCTCCATATTGCCCTCACATTGCCCCCCATCACACTCACATTGCCCCCATCATCTCAACATTGCCCTCACATTGACCCCCATCACCATCAGCTCCACATTGACCCCCATCAGTTCCACATTGACCCCCATCAGCTCCATATTGACCCCATCAGCATCAGTCCACATTGACCCCCATCAGCTCCACATTGACCCCATCACCATCAGTCCACATTGACCCCCTTCAGCTACACATTGACCCCATCAGCTCTACATTGCTTGCCCCCCATCATCCCCATATTGACCTCACATTGCTCCCATTATCCCCAGATTAACCCTTTGAGTGTCAGAGTGGTACGCAACGCATTGCTTTGCAATGCGTTGCGTACCACTCTGGCACTTACAGAGTTAAGCCTCATTCATCCGTTTCTTAACTCCCTGGTGGTCCAGTGGCTGGAGAGATCTGTGCTTGTGCACACACATGGAGCTGCTGGAGCTCCCGCGCGACCTTCCCTTTAGTAATGCAGAGCGCTGCTCCCAGCGCTCTACATTGCTAAAGAGCCGCGAGAGCTCACAGCCTACAAGGCGGCGGCTGGTGGCTCGGCGCGGCATGGCAAGCCGCGCCAAGTAAGAAAAATAAAATAAAAAAAAAAATAATAATAATAATTGTAGTGGCAGGTGCCCCTCTGTAGGGTGCGCCTGTAGGCAGATGCCTACTCTGCCTTACGGGAAATCCGGCCCTGTGTGGAATGTTAGTATTGGAATGGTAGGGGAGAGGGGGAGCAGTGTGGAATGTTAGTATTGGAATGGTAGGGGAGAGGGGGAGCAGTGTGGAATGTTAGTATCTGTCTGGCAGAGAATGGAAAGTGAGAGGGAGTGCAGTGTGGAATGTGGATTGACAGGAATGGTAGGGGAGAGTGGTAGCAGTGTGGAATGTTAGTATTGGAATGGTAGGGGAGAGGGGGAGCAGTGTGGAATGTTAGTATTGGAATGGTAGGGGAGAGGGGGAGCAGTGTGGAATGTTAGTATTGGAATGGTAGGGGAGAGGGGGAGCAGTGTGGAATGCTAGTATTGGAATGGTAGGGGAGAGGGGGAGCAGTGTGGAATGTTAGTATCTTGTGAACAAGGAGAGGAAAGTGGGAGATAGTGCACTGAGGAATGTTATTATCTAATTGGCTGGGAGTAGGAGGTGGGACGGAGAGCAGTATATGATATTAGTATCTGGCTAATAAAGGATGGCAGATCTTTCAAAATGGTCTAAGTTGTTGCAAGGTGGATGCTGTAGACATCTCCAAAAAATTGAGAACCGTCCAAAACATGCCTCTAATATCCAATTGATTAATAAAAATTCTTGTTTTCAGAATATCTAAGACACTGTTATTAGATTGCAAGCTCTATGGGGCAATATACGCCAGTTTCAACATTTTTAGTTAAGCTCTGGGTAAATTAGCAGCAGTACATTAAGAACAGATCTGTTATAATGTAAATGGGCAGCTGTGCACATCCTGGTTTTCCAGCCTAACTGATTTGTCCTGTCTGCCGTGAGCCCTCAGACTTCTGATCCTGGGATAGAGTCTCGCTCACTTCCTAATCCTCAGGAATGGGGCCTGCTCTGCCCAGCCTCTCTCTGTTTATGTGCAGAGAAAGCCCAAAGAGCCAGTAATTCTTCTTCTGCCAGAGTTATTTCCCCTCTGGACTGAACACTGTGTGCCGAGCACCCGCCCTCAGTATGACTTCCTCGCTTACTAGCAGGGGTTATCAACCTGCGGCTATTAAGCTGTTGTTGGACTCCAAGTCCCATGTAAATTGTAATCCAACAACAGTACAGGACTGAAAGTTGCACATACCCAAGGTGACCAGGGGGCTTATGCACTAAGGCGTAATAAAGAGCCGGGCCGGATTTATAATGAGGCAGAGTAGGCATCTGCCTACAGGCACACCCCACAGAGGGGCGACTGTTATTGGGATCGTCCTTTGTTGTTTTTATTTTGTTATTTTTTAATTAGCCTCCCCCATCCAGCGCCGCAACATGGTGAGGTCTCTGCCTTCTTCGGCACAGACCTGTAGCTGCTGAGTTCCCTCGTCGGCTCTTTAGTAACACAGAGCGCTGGGAGATGACATCATCTCCATGACGTCATCTCCCAGCGCTCTGCATTACTGAAGACAAGACTGCACTGGAGCTCCAGCAGTACAGGACTGTGCAGAAGGAGGCACAGACCTCTCCTGTCACACAGCTGGACCAGGAGGAGGTAGGACACTGGGGGGTGGGGGTGGCAATGTGACTGTGAGGGTAATGTGGAGATGATGGGGGCAATGTGTGAGGGCAATATGGAGCTGATAGGGGGCAATTTGGAGCTGATGAGGGAATTATGAAGCTGATAAGGGGCAATGTGAGTGCAATATGGAGGTGATGGGGGCAATGTGGAGATTAGGAGCATTATGGAGGTGTCCAGTGGAGATGGCCTGTGGTGGGGGAGCACTTCAGATTTCTGTGCCTATAGGCTCCTGAGATGTAAATCCGGCCCTGATAAAGAGGTGATAAAAGTGATAAAGAGATGATAAAGATGTGATAAAGTGTAGATCACTTCTCCAGTGATATCACATCTCCAATTCCTATGTTATTCTATGGAGCCTATGTACTAAGATTTCTCCAGCTCTGTAGAGCTTAGTGTATAGGCTCTAAAGAATAACATAGGAACTGGAGAAGTGATATCACTGGAGAAGTCATCTCCACTTTATCACCTCTTTATCACAGCTTAGTGTATCTTCATTTTAACCCTTTTAGTACATACCCCTCTGGCACTGAATAGGTTAATACAGGTCTCGGCATTTTGCTGCACTGCAAACCAGAGGCATAATTACAGGGAATCTGGATATAACGGGCCTCTTCTTCCAATGGGGGTCTATCAGCCCCAGGGCTCAATAGGTAATAGTTACCCTCCTGGGTGGCTCAAAAATGTTTCCAGGTGTGTAACTATTGCCTATTGAGCCCCGGGGCGCTCCAATGACTGCACGGGAATAACATACCTCCCAAAATTTGAAACAGCAAAAGAGGGACACTGGTGTTTTAGTTGGTGCAGCTGGGGGTGTGACCAGTGGGTGGGGCATAAATGAGAATTTTTAGGTTATTTCATTACCTATTGATACTTCTTTGCGTAACTGAATAAATGATTTAAAGCAAAACCAAAGTATTTTATTTATACATAATAATCTATAAACATGTACATTGAAGTTTATATAAACATTAATGTGAGTTTTATTGCTGTGGAGCAATGTGATACATTTATATACACACCACATAGTCTAATCTCCTAAACACAGGGACACCAGGGTGATACACTTCTATACACACCACACAGTCTGACCTCCTAAACACAGGGACACCAGGGTGATACACTTCTATACACACACCACACAGACTGATCTCCTAAACACAGGGACACCAGGGTGATACACTTCTATACACACCACACAGTCTGATCTCCTAAACACAGGGACACCAGGGTGATACACTTATATACACACCACACAGTCTGATCTCCTAAACACAGGGACACCAGGGTGATACACTTCTATACACACCACACAGTCTGGTCTCCTAAACACAGGGACACCAGGGTGATACACTTATATACACACCACACAGTCTGATCTCCTAAACACAGGGACACCAGGGTGATACACTTCTATACACACCACATAGTCTGACCTCCTAAACACAGGGACACCAGGGTGATACACTTCTATACACACCACACAGTCTGATCTCCTAAACACGGGGATACCAGGGTGATACACTTCTATACACATCGCACAGTCTGATCTCCTAAACACAGGGACACCAGGGTGATACACTTATATACACCCCACATAGTCTGATCTCCTAAACACAGGGACACCAGGGTGATACACTTATATAGACACCACACAGTCTGATCTCCTAAACACAGGGACACCAGGGTGATACACTTATATACACACCGCACAGTCTGATCTCCTAAACACAGGGACACCAGGGTGATACACTTCTATACACACCACACAGTCTGGTCTCCTAAACACAGGGACACCAGGGTGATACACTTATATACACACTGCACAGTCTGATCTCCTAAACACGGGGATACCAGGGTGATACACTTCTATACACATCGCACAGTCTGATCCCCTAAACACAGGGACACCAGGGTGATAAACTTCTATACACCCCCACATAGTCTGATCTCCTAAACACAGGGACACCAGGGTGATACACTTATATACACACCACACAGTCTGATCTCCTAAACACAGGGACACCAGGGTGATACACTTATATACACACCGCGCAGTCTGATCTCCTAAACACAGGGACACCAGGGTGATACACTTCTATACACACACATAGTCTGGTCTCCTAAACACAGGGACACCAGGGTGATACACTTATATATACACCACACAGTGTGATCTCCTAAACACAGGGACACCGGGGTGATACACTTCTATACACACCACACAGTCTGATCTCCTAAACACAGGGACACCAGGGTGATACACTTTTATACACACCACACAGTCTGATCTCCTAAACACAGGGACACCAGGGTGATACACTTTTATACACACCACACAGTCTGATCTCCTAAACACAGGGACACCAGGTGATACACTTTTATACACACCACACAGTCTGATCTCCTAAATACGGGGATACCAGGGTGATACACTTCTATACACATCGCACAGTCTGATCTCCTAAACACGGGGACACCAGGGTGATACACTTATATACACCCCACATAGTCTGATCTCCTAAACACAGGGACACCAGGGTGATACACTTATATGCACACCACACAGTCTGATCTCCTAAACACAGGGACACCAGGGTGATACACTTATATACACACCGCACAGTCTGATCTCCTAAACAAAGGGACACCAGGGTGATACACTTCTATACACACCACACAGTCTGATCTCCTAAACACAGGGACACCAGGGTGATACACTTATATATACACACCACACAGTCTGATCTCCTAAACACAGGGACACCAGGGTGATACACTTATATATACACCACACAGTCTGATCTCCTAAACAAAGGGACACCAGGGTGATACACTTCTATACACACCACACAGTCTGATCTCCTAAACAAAGGGACACCAGGGTGATACACTTATATACACACCACACAGTCTGATCTCCTAAACACAGGGACACCAGGGTGATACACTTATATACACACCACACAGTCTGATCTCCTAAACACAGGGGACACCAGGGTGATACACTTATATACATACCAGACAGTCTGATCTCCTAAACACAGGGACACCAGGGTGATACACTTATATACACACCACACAGTCTGATCTCCTAAACACAGGGACACCAGGGTGATACACTTCTATACACACCACACAGTCTGATCTCCTAAACACAGGGACACCAGAGTGATACACTTATATACACACCACACAGTCTGATCTCCTAAACACAGGGACACCAGGGTGATACACTTCTATACACACACCACACAGTCTGATCTCCTAAACACAGGGACACCAGGGTGATACACTTCTATACACACCACACAGTCTGATCTCCTAAACACAGGGACACCAGGGTGATACACTTTTATACACACCACACAGTCTGATCTCCTACATACGGGGACATCAGGGTGATACACTTCTATACACACCACACAGTCTGATCTCCTAAACACAGGGACACCAAGGTGATACACTTCTATACACACCACACAGTCTGATCTCCTAAAAACAGGTACACCAGGGTGATACACATATATACACACCACACAGTCTGATCTCCTAAACACAGGAACACCGGGGTGATACACTTATATACACACCACACAGTCTGATCTCCTAAACACAGGTACACCAGGGTGATACACATATATACACACCACACAGTCTGATCTCCTAAACACAGTGACACCAGGGTGATATACTTCTATACACACCACACAGTCTGGTCTCCTAAACACAGGGACACCAGGGTGATACACATATATACACACCACACAGTCTGATCTCCTAAACACAGGGGAAGAGGGACAGAGGGATTTGGGTCTCAAAGAGGGACTGTCCTTACTAAAGAGGGACAATTGGGAGGTATGGAATAGCGTTACCATATTTGAACTTTCAGACTACAGTACACTTCATTGTATCAGCTGAATATAATCCTTTGGATGCTGGCGGGGTGAACAATGCATACCAAAGCAAGTGTCTATAAATACGGTGCTAATTTAAAATACTGGAAGTTTCTGCATGTTAATTCATGTATAGCTCTCAGAAACCTCTAGCATGGATTGACGTCTGGCAGCAATATGAAGTATCTAAGTATTACTAATAGCGAGTGACCACTTACCAGTGTTGGTGCCTTAGAGGCACATGACAGAGCAGTCTGATCTCGCTCCAGGCAGGCAGCTCTCTGATATGAATTGCTCATAGTGTCAGGGTGCATCTGAAAAGTCACCCTCACACACTCACAGGACCTACATGCTCTTGCAGCAGTAGAAACATAGTTGCAAGTTATGGCGAGTCATGAGGAACCTTACTGAACGCACCACAGAGCATGTAATAGAAAGAGCGCTGAAATAATGTTCACTTGCTCTCTCATACAAGGAAATCTAGGACATTTAGCTTATGTTAAAACACTACTGGGCAGAGATGAAATAAGGTGTGATAAAGAGGTGATAAAGTGGAGATGACTCTCCAGTGTTATAAGCTCTCCACATCCTTCCATGGAGCTAATACACTAAGGGCGAGATGTTCAAAAAGTCGTCATAATGAAAAACTTGTTGGATCATGAGTTAGTGGTAAAAGAAGGACAATATTTTAAGTAAATGTTTGAAAATTCATCTAAAGAATTAAAAATGACGGTAAGAAGATCTCATTGAACATTGCTTTTAAATTCTGATCTTAAAGGGATAGTAATACTTGAAAATAAGTTTATTTTATATTGTAGCCCTTAAAAAAACATGAAAAATGATATAAGTCTTATCTCCCAAACCTTTATGGTTTGGGAGATATTCACATTTAAAATATAGTAAAATGCTCTTTTCCTGGCTGTTTCAGCCAAGTCTGCCATCTAGTGGACAGATTTGGAATTCGGTCCACAGAGCAACCGGCAGCTCTTTAGCAGTGCTGAGATCACGATCTTTGAAAAGAACTACTTAATTGGACCTGTGTACAAAGTGTGCTTGTCTTGAAAGCACACTTTGTAGACCATTCCAATTAAGAAATTATTTTTAAGATGGTGATCTCAGCACTTCTGGAGAGGCACAGCCGGTCCCGGGACGGATTCCAAATCTGAAGGGTGGAGCAATGACGTCACTCCAGGGGAATCTTTACTTCTGAATATCTCCCAAACCTTTATGGGAGATAAGACTTACATCATTTTTCAAGTTTTTTTAAGGGCTACGATATAAAATAAACTTATTTTCAAGTATTACTATCCCTTTAAAAATTGTCTTTGATTTAGTCTTTGAAATGAAAATTTTCAAAGAAACAAAGACTTTTTTTTGTCTTTAAAATGAAAATACTTTTTTTTTGTCTTTGAAACGAAAAATTGCTTCTCAGTACTTTAATTTTTCTTCTCTGTTTAGACCATTTTTATTATGTCGGGAGCAAATGACGTAATCAGACAAAAATTGACATTCAAAGGAATATTTTATCTGAAAATACCTTACATTATGACGGA